>JBBPBX010001649.1:22535-99734 GCA_038048925.1 Garcialebias charrua | reverse complement strand
GCTCTGTCGGTGAAATTCAGCTCTGCTTCCGAATGCTCCGCCTCCACTACATGTCCTGTCAGCAGCTGCGAAGTTCTGTGATTATATGTTAATAAAACGTTCTAAAAAATAAAATAAAAACAGGGAGCGCTGGTCCAGCACACCAGAACACCATGAAATCTGCAGAGCCGCGCGCAGCCACGTTGAACCCGAGTTTAATTCGCTCGTGACAAATTCATTCATTTCCTCAATTCATTCATGGACTCAGCTGCGGAGGATGAAGCGATCACTTGACTTTTGGCAAAAAAACAAAAGAAAAGTCCAGATCAGGGATGAAGAAGGGGAATTTAATACATTTGTGTCACATACAAAACAGTTTTGCATCGCTTTGCAATTATTTCAACGAGAACCTGCGCGGCCGCTGGCGGGGTGGGGGGGGGCGTGGGTTAGGAGCGTGAGAAGTGAGAAGCTCTGTTTTTATTGGCTGGTTAACGGCGGGTCACTGTGGCTTTTTTGAAATTCTTATTTACCACCTGGAGAAGCAAGGGGACTATAGTTTTTTTCAGAGATTACTTTGTCTAACATCAGCCTGTCAGGAGATAGTGACAGAGTGAAGAAATATGTTAAAAATATATTTTTAGACAACTTACAGACTGCACTACAGAACTGTAGACTGCAAGGGTGCATTCACACCATCCCTGTTTAATCCACTTTAATTGAACTCTAGTTTGTTTCCCTAAGAAAGTCCAGTTCATTTGGGGAGGTGTGAATGCACAATTGAACTCTGATGCGAACCAAAAAACGTGATCTCTGGTCCGCCTAAAAACCTAGGTCTCAGTTTGTTTGAAATGAACTCTGGCACGGTTCGAATGCATTGTGAATGCAAGTGGACCGGAGACTGCTCCAAAAGCAGGAAGTGGACTACTTTGTACAATGCAGGGTATTCTATGTAAATACAACCAAAACAAATGTGCATTTATCTTACCTCATACGGAGCTGTCTCAGCCGCCTTGTATGAAAAACAACATTCTCAATGGTCTTCTGCCTCACCTTCCGCTCATGCTGAGTCCATTGTTGAAAAACGTTTGTTTGGCACATGTGCCACAGACAAAACAGAAATCCTAAAACCATCAAAATTTGACGCCACTCCATTTTGTTTGTATTTACAAAAGTAAGCTGTGCTCAGTGTCTTCTTCACTGGTTTTTATGTCGTTTCCTTCAGTAGTTCTTGGTGCAGCGCCACCTCAGGGGAGGGGGTGCAACAGGTTGGCCCAATTGGCTCAGTGCAGTGTGAATGCAAACCACACCAGCTGAAATGTAAACAAATGTTCCAAATTTTGGTCCCTAATCGAACCGAGTCTACCGGACTATCAGGTGTGAAAACAACCTAAAAAAGTTCAAGATGGCCACAAATCTAAATTTAAATGGCTTTAAGAGAGCTAATTTTACACATAAAGAGCTGAAATTTGGTGTGATGACAGCTGAGAATGTTCCCGATCACCCACTGAATCCAAATAAAAAATACAAGATGGTCACCAAATAATAAAAGAAAAAGAAAAAGAAAAAAACAACAACTATAAGTCATTGATTTTTTTAATTGGAAAGTCATTTATCTTTCTTTCTATGTATTTATTTGTCCATAATTTCTAACCCTTTAAACCCTTTTATCAATGATAAATGTAAAAATCCTCAAAGGAAATCTCCAAATGTGTCTTTTACATAGCGATTAACCTTTCTTTCTATGTCAAACCTTTATGATACTCTGTAAATCAAGGAACTGTGTCACAGTGTGGGCGCTTGTGCTGAGTTGTGTTTTATTCTTATTCTGTGTCACTAAAAAGACAAAATATTCGACAACGTACTCAGCTTGCCTTGATATCACTCTGAGTCAAAACATCTTGTCTAAATCAGAGGACTAATAGTTAATACAGTTGGATTTGAGATTCACAAAGAAATATTAATTCTGGTACCCCCCTGTAGACTTTAATTAGTGATGAATTAAGCTTCTGGTTTCAGCTTGCTAAAACATGGTCTCTCTTTGCTAAAGTATTTTACCACTGACCTCTCTGAAAGGCTGCCAGGAATATCAGATACCCTGACTGCGTGGGAGTGCCTTGCTGAGTTCCTCCTGGGCTGCTTGCTTGCCTCCTCTTCTCTCTGTTTCATCTATTAGCAGTGCCCTCTGCAGGATGCCAGGACTGCATGTGATGATGTAAGCACATTCTGCCTGTGCCATGAAACAGCCTGTGGCTAGGAAGTGATGCAGGGCAGCCGCTTTTTAAAAATTCACTCTCGTCTTCGTTTTCATCTTGCTGCAAATACAGACAGCATAAAACTTTGTAATATTCAAACTACAGTATCAAAAAAAGCTACATATTATAGATATAATGTTGAAAACATGATTGGTACTTTGCTCACTTACAGATCCATGCGTACTTTTGGAGTCAGTGAAATATGCACACTTAGATGTTGTATGTCGTCAGATAAAAGATGTGTCACAGGATGACAGTCCATGGAGCCTGTTCATGTGTTTTTATGATTTTAAGCTGCAGAGAGTTGTGAACCAAACTCTGACAGCACATTTTGCATTCATTCATTTAAATTTACAGATTTTACGTTTGTGTAAAAACAGAACGCATCACCGACTTGAAATCTTGTCCTTGTGGGAGAACCAGATGATAGAGAGGCTGGATTACTTGTTCCGCTGATGAAAGTCTTCAAGGTCTGATTATTTTGTAGAAGGTACGTTTTACACTGGAGAAGGCCTTAATGTTTATTTATTAAATACCGTACTCTAGGAATTGCGCACTTCATTGTGTCTCCCCTGCATAATTTTGGGTTGATTGCATGATTGGATAATAATGCTTGAAAGCACAATTATACATGCTGCTGATTTCTTGCCTTTTAAGTTGCTGTGTTCATACACATCTGCTCACTACAGACTCATGTTCAGGCTGCTGTTTAATATACCATATACTTTTACATGGTTAGTGTTTAGTGTATATCTTAGATCCTTGTACTGTATACTGTTTATTCTTATACTTTTTTCTGTTGCTATTTTTGGATGTAGCTGGGACCTTGAGTACACAATTTTGTTCCACCTCATGTACCACATGTGATGCAAATGACAATAAAGAACCTTGAACTTTGAATTTGTAATTATTCTTCCCTAAAATCTTTGACAGATGTACAGTTTGAACGTCTGTCTAAACCACAGTCATTGTTGTGAGAAATACAAAAGCGGTTATTTTGAACTTCAAAACCTCTATGTCCTCTGGAAAATCTCCCTTTACACTGTAATAGCTCGGACTTCTACTTCTGGACTGTATGTTGACAACCACCATCCATTCATTTTCTTCCACTCATCCGGGGATGGATCGTGGGTAGCAGCCTAAAGGCCTCGTTATACTTGCGCTTTGGTCCGCAGGCTGGAGCGCGCGCGCCGTGCGCGCACTCAGCTGTGCGTGCACTCAGCCGTGCGGCAAAATGCATTCACAGTTTTGCCACTGTGTTTATGGTTGACGCACGGCGGCGCATGGCAAAGTGCTGTTCTTTTACGGACCAGCAGGAGGCAGTACCCTCTAAAACCTGTGCATATTCTTCACGAATGTGAAGGGGGCGTACACGGCGAAGCCACGCCCACCGCTCGGGGCTTCCGACCATCGCTCCCTGTTATTGGTCCCTAGACAGCTACCCCCACTCAGACGTTCCAAGCCGGAACAAAGAGAGATCACATTGTGGCGCCAAGATAGTACCCCCATGCTAAGAGACTGCTTTGAAAACACAAACTGGTCTGTCTTCAAAGAGGCAGCTACGAATGGAAGTTCAGTTGACCTGGAACTTTATGCTTCCTCAGTCCTGGGTTACATCAGTACATGTGCTGAAAATGTATCCATAAGAAAGTATGTTAAATTTTACCCCAATCAAAAACCCTGGCTAAATAAGGATGTCCGCACCCTGCTGGCAGCCAGGGACACTGCATTCAAGTCTAGAGATACTGAGGAGTTGAGAAAGTGCAGGAGAGAACTGGATGATGGCATAAAGAAGGCCAAAGCCGCGTATGCACAGAGGATCGAGGGTCAGTTCATCTCACATGATCCACGGAGCATGTGGCAGGGCATCAAATGCTTAACAGACTACAAGGGCAAAAGCAAACAATGCCCCAGGGACCCATCCCTGCCTGATGCCCTCAATAAGTTTTATGCACGTTTTGAAGATCCAAACAGACCAGCTAGCACCAGACTCACCTCATCACCAGACGAGGAGCACCTCAAAGTGACCGCAGCAGAAGTGAGAGGTAGTCTCAGAAGGATCAACCCTCATAAAGCTACGGGTCCAGACAACATCCCAGGGAAAGTTCTGAAGGAATGTGCGGACCAGCTCTGTGAGGTGCTGGCTGACGTCTTCACCACCTCACTTTCACTGGAGTCAGTTCCCACCTGCCTGAAGACTGCCACCATCATCCCAGTCCCAAAAAGCTCCACAGTGACTGGTCTGAATGACTATAGACCGGTGGCTCTCACCCCGATAGTCGCTAAATGTTTTGAGAAACTGGTCATGTCCCACATCAAGACAACCGTCAACATCAGCGAGGACCCTCATCAATATGCATACCGCGAGAACCGATCAACAGAGGACGCCATCTCCTCTGTGGTCCACACTGCTCTCACCCACCTGGATCAGAAGGACTCATACGTGCGTCTGCTCTTTGTGGACTTCACATCTGCCTTCAACACCATGATCCCCCAAACTCTGATAGACAAACTATCCACACTTGGACTAAGCCCCTCCATCTGTAACTGGGTACTAGACTTCTTAACAAACAGACCACAGTCCGTGAAGATCCACAACTTCTCCTCCTCCACCATCACCCTCAGCACTGGCTCTCCTCAAGGATGTGTGCTGAGCCCTCTTCTGTTCACTCTGCTCACATATGATTGTACAGCCACACATCCAGGCTGTCATATTGTTAAGTTTGCAGATGATACAGCTGTGGTGGGATGCATCACAGATAATGATGAATCCAGCTACAGACAGGAGGTGGAACATCTGGAGAGCTGGTGCAAAGAGAACAACCTTCACATGAATGTGAAGAAGACGAAGGAGATGATTGTGGACTTCAGAAGGAACAAACACACCCACACCCCACTGTATATAGGTGGATCTGCGGTGGAGGTGGTCTCCAGCTACAAGTACCTGGGTGTACACTTGAATGATAACCTCAGCTGGAGCAATAACACCACCAGCCTGATCAAGAAAGGACATCAAAGACTCTACTTCCTCAGACGGCTGAGACGAGCTGGTCTGAGAAGCTCAGTCCTCACCTCGTTCTACAGGTGTGCAGTGGAGAGCGTCCTGTGCTCCAGCATCAACGTGTGGCATGGAGGCTGCACAGTTGCAGAGAGGAAAGCTCTACAAAGAGTGGTGAAGGCTGCACAGAAGTCTGTGGGAGTCAGTCTCCCCACCATCACAGACATTTACACCTCCAGATGCAGAAAAAGAGCCACCTGCATCATGAAAGACCTCACTCACCCAGCACACTCACTCTTTGCACCACTCCCCTCGGGACGGAGGTTGAGGAGCATCAAATGTAGAACCACTAGACTGAGGAACAGCTTCTACCCTGAGGCTGTCAGACTCATGAATAAATAAATAATAAGAATAAACACTGCAAAATGTCACATCATGTTGATACTGATCTGTTTCTTGTTGCTGCGTTCATCTGTGACCATCTGCTCATAATGACTCATGTTCGTGCTGCTGTTTATAATGATGTTTTTCTACTACATTAGGGCTTAGTGTATTACTAGCTGATGTCTCTCTTAGTTAATCCTAGATGTTATTATTGTTTTTCTCTTGCATTTGTTGTTGGATGTAACTGGGACCCTGTGTACATAATCTCGTTTTCAACACATGTACTACATGCGGTGCAAATGACAATAAATTCTCTCTGACTCTGACTCTGATATGTTGCAAGAAAGGTGTAGAAGAAGAAATCTACCGTAGAAGAAGAACTGTTTGAAATCACACAACAAAAACAAATAGCTTTCCGCTCGCGTGCTGAACTGTTGTCTTTATTTGCGGTTTTAATGCATGGAGTCAGCGGAGGAGAAAGCGATCACGTGACTTTTGGCGAAAAAACAAAAGAAAAGTCCGACTCCAGATCAGGAATGAAGGAGAATTTAATACATTTTGTGTCACAAAACATTCCTCCATGCGTCGCGACTCCGTCTCCACGACCACAGCGGCGCAAACAGCTGCAGGCTCCGGCGTGAAGAGGGTGAAGGCTGTCGGTGGGGACCTGTCAATCAAATCGTAGCGCCCACGGCGCGCGCATAGGCTTGCGGAGTTTCAAAAATTCAGAGGTGCACGACACGCGCTAATCCCACGCGCGGGGCCAACGCGCAGGGGCGGGGACTGCGATATTGCATCACTTTTCGCGCGCGCACCCTCGCGCGCTGCGCGACACGTCAACTATAAATCTAGCTTAAGTAGAGAGGCCCGGACTTCCTTCTCCGCAGGCACTTGGGCCAGCTCCTCCGTGGGAATCCCAAGGCGTTCCCAGGCCAGTCGATAAACATAGTCCCTCCAGCGTGTCCTGGGGCTTCCTTTGGGTCTCCTCCCGGTGGGATTTGTCACCTCACCAGGGAGGCGTCCAGGAGGCATCCAACCAGATGCTCGAGCCACCTCAACTGGCTCCTCTCGACATGAAGAAACAGCGGCTCTACCCTGAGTTCCTCCCGGATGACTGAGCTTCTCACCCTATATCCAAGGGAGAGTCCAGACACCCTTCGGAGAAAACTCATTTCGGACACCTGTATCCATGATCTCGTTCTTTCTGTCACAACCCAAAGCTCATGACCATATGTGAGGGTAGGAATGTAGATGGACCGGTAAATCAAGAGCTTTGCTTTTTGACTCAGCTCTCTCTTCAACATGACAGATCGATACAGTGCCCGCTTCACTGCCGATGCTGCACCTCTCCGCCTATCGATCTTCCGCTCCATTTTTCCCTCATACACGAATAAGACCCGAGATACTTAAACTTCTCCACTTGGGGCAGGACATCCTCCCCAACCCAGAGAAGGAACTTTACCTTTTTCTGACTCAACCAATTTCAGCTCAAACAAATGTCGACAACCTTAGTATGTAATTTCTAGTGGAACTCCTGTGGCACAGTTTTTGTTTTTCTCAGTAGTGGTAACTACGGTAATGTTCAGGAGAAAAACTGCAATGTAAATATACAGATGAAACATTACTGCACTGATTATTGGTGACTGTTGATTTAAACAAGACTAAACTGCAATAAAACAAACAAACAAAAAATACAAATTTAGGTTGCTGTCTCAGTTAATTTTCTGTATTTGCAACCAACTGAGCTGTCCATTTGAATTTTGGGTTTGAAAATCACAGCCTATTTTTGTGTGCACTGCTCGCAAAACTGCATGTTATTTATACCTACCTCTGCCGAATTCAGCTCATTTTGTACCTACACTGACAGACATCTCTTCATTTTAATTCTTTTTTATCTTTTCCCTTCCTTAGGGGTCGCCACAGCAAACTACGGTAATTCACACAAAGACTTGGCGATCGTTTCTACACCGGATGCCCTTCCTGACACAACCACAGACCACCGAGCTACCACAACCCTTCTGTGTGGAGGAGAGAGCTGCTTTAGAGTGCTCGGGGGAGTAAATGGTAGGGGTTAAGGGCCATGCTCAAGGGGCCAGAGTGGAACAAATGAGAGTGAAGGCAGGTGTGGATGCTTCAGCGTTCTCACCCACATTTTCTATGTTGTCTGTTCAGGGAGTTGAACCGGCAAACTTCTGATCACAAACTCACCTTCTCTAACTTCTGCACCACCACTCCCTGGCAGCTATCTCTTCATTATGATTTACTCATTTATTGCTATTTATTAGCAGCATGGTATTAGACCTGGACATGTTTTCTGTTGGAGGAGAGTTCCTGTGGTGGTGTCAAAATACAGCTTTTGCTCACGAGACGGATTAGAAACATCCGTGACAAAATCTACAAGGGGTTTGGTTTTGTCACGGGTTTGAGACGCAATGATTTTTGCTTGTTTGACAGGAAATTTGTCACACAAATTCTAAAACGTGTTCAAATTTCAAAGTAATGCGCAAAGAAATTGACAATCCCTGCAAATGTTGCGAGACATCGTGGAGACTACCTTGTGAAAGCTGTTCACCAGCTAATGTTCACAGCTTCTGTTGATGACATCACACCATCACCATTATTATGAGAATAGTCTGCCCTTTAATGTGTGTATGGGTTTGAAATCAATTGAAGTTAATCTCATCTTTTCACATTTTTTTTTGGTGAGGTTTATTTTTCTTCCTCTCATTATGTCTATCACTTTTTCTTCAGTTTCTCCACCCTCTCTTTTCATACCCCGCACCACCCTTTTTTTTTTTTTTTTTTGAACAGAGAGCTTTGGGTTGGGTGACAGCAGCAGCTGCAGAAGGCGCAGCTGCTTTATGTGTGTTCCTGGATATGTGCAGTTTGTGTGTACATGCCACAGCTTGTCCCCTCCACCAGACTGCTTGGGCAGGGTTGGTCCCAGCAGGGTACCACAACCCTGCCAACAGCCCATCAACCAACCAGGGGCTCGTGTCGTGATACTATTAAACACACAAGCACATGTGCACAAACACTTTTCACAAATGTGAAAGCCCTACACAACACCATTTCTTTACACAAACATTCATATTCAAATGCACTCCCCATTCAACAAGAAACCCAGTTATTCATTCAGTTATGAGCAAGAGTGAAAAATATGGAAATAAACCCTCACAACTTCCGTGAGTCATCCATCCCTTCGCAGAGTTTGTGTCAGACAGAATGCAATTTAGAAATATTCAGTCTGCAATGTAAAAAGATGAAGAATGAGGCAGGTGTTTTATATGACAAAAAAAAAGGAAGAGAAACACGCCTGATTACAAACACACACTCTGAAGTCTTTTCACACAGCAGACTCCAAGGTTTAGTGCCCAGGGCAATGTTAGGCTGAACTCTCTTGGTGTCTGAGGTTGAAGGAGGATCATCACATTTCATAGTCAATGGATAGTCCTCAGAGGCTTTCATCCTGTACAGAGGCGATTTTCATTCACTCTCTCTGCATGAGTGTGCAAAGCTCCCCCTTATGCCCCTCATCCCACAAGCACACATGCCATCTCCTAGTTATAGGCCTATCTGCCAGTATAAGCGCTGCGCAGCTCAGGACGTGTCTCTGTTCTTCCGTCCCCCTTTCTACAACCTCTTTAATTTTATTTAATTTTATTTATTTTTTTTGCAGTCTTGCGGCTCTAGTGGCCGATTTTTGTTGAGTAGGGTGTGGGGCGAAACAGGGCAAGAGAGGGGAGGACATTGTGTAAAGGTTGTCGGGACCGGGATGTGAACCCACGATAGCCACAGAGAGGACTAGCCTAAGAACATGGGCCGCGCTCTTAACCCCTGCGCCATAGCCGCGGCCCCAACCTCTTTAAATTTAAGACCACATTGTTGTGGTACTGTTCGGGTGTATTTTTGAAGACATGTTAAGTACAATTTGAAATAAGAAATATAAAATATGATAAAAATACATTTTTGTGTTTATTTCATTCCTATTCAAGACACCATGATAAGAATGACTATATATTTAATATAGGCAGATATAGAGTATCTTTGTTTACAATTTTGGTTGGTGGTGTGTCTCGGGATTTTTTTCAATGAAAACACTGTGCCTTGGCTCAAAAAAGGTTGAAAAACACTGTTTTAGAGCATTCTCAAGTTGCCATTGTCTCTCTTTAGCCGTTTTCGCATTGCATAGCCCTCCCCAGTACGGCTCGTCTCTGGTTGGCCCAGAGCCAGCCCTGGCCCGCCACCGTTCATTACGCATTATGTGGAGAGCAAGCCTTGAAGTGGGTGGGGTGTTCACTTGACGTGGGTGGAGTGTTCACTTGACGTGGGTGGAGTGTTCTTGTGTGCGCGCTTACAGTGTTTTAAGAGCGGACACGCCGCTAAAAAATGTTTGTTAGCTGAATATATATATTAGTGTTTCTGAGCTAAATTTTTGTTAATGACTGATTACAATTCAGCTTATGTTAGGACGTAAATAACACGAAGCACGCACCCATAGCCTACAGAGCATTTCCGCCTTTCAGCGCGAGCTGAAGTTCTATAATATATAACTAATATTCTCTAACTCTTGCGCGTAGCCAGGGTTTTAAAATATAACTGATAATCTCTAAATCCTGCGCGCGCCAGAATTTTACAAGGGGCGAATCCTTCATAGGAAAGGTTGACTCCAAAAAAAACTAATAAGCCACCGTGGTGTAAAGGGATAAGCTCTCGGTTTTAAGCTTACATTTTATCTTGACCCGTAGGCTATGAGTTTGAATCTCAGCTGGGTCAAGTTATTTTACGTTTGTCTTTTATTGGAGAAAATAAAAAGAAGTAGTTTGTGTTATGTTAACACAAACTGAGATTCGAACTCGTAGCCTACGGGTCAAGATAAAATGTAAGCTTAAAGCCGAGAGCTTATCCCTTTGCGCCACGGCGGCTTATTAGTTTTTTCGGAGTCAACCTTTCCTATGAAGGATTCGCCCCTTGTAAAATTCTGGCGCGCGCAGGATTTAGAGATTATCAGTTATACTTTAAAACCCTGGCTACGCGCAAGAGTTAGAGAATATTAGTTATATTTTATAGAACTTCAGCATTCGCGCTGAAAGGCGGAAATGCTCTGTAGGCTATGGGTGCGCGCTTCGTGTTATTTACGTCCTAACATAAGCTGAATTGTAATCAGTCATTAACAAAAATTTAACTCAGAAACACTAATTCAGCTAACAATTATTTTAGGGGTTTCTGTAGTTAAATATTAATGAAATCAGCTCGCGCTGAGGTTGTTGTTTGAATGAGTCCCGCCCCTGCTGCAAACAACGAATCAAATGTGAGCAGTACATGACGTCAAACTGGGTCCGTGGGGCTCGGCCCGATAAGAACCACGGTGGAGATGGTTCCAAAACGAGGGCGGACCCCGGGCGGAAAAGGAAAATGCAAACACGCCGAACCCGGGTTAGAAGCAGGGTGGAGCCGGGGAGAGCCGGGGAGGGCCGTGCAGTGCGAAAACGGCTTTTGTTGGCTCTAATGAAAGATAGGCCTGTGGCAATGATTTATCACCGATAAATAAACTACTGTACATAGGTAGATAGGCTAATGTTTGCTTTAGATGCATTGTAATGTGGGGCCTGGTTGAATGTGGTTTCAACTGGGCAAGAAAGAAGGAATGAAAGCAACAAGAAAATAAATGGTAAGAAGAAGGAAGGATAGAAGATAATGACAGGGAGAGAGAAAAAGAGAAGAAGAGCGAGAAGAAAAGAGATTGGAGCTATCATCCAGTTAGCGGCTGGTGCTGAGGGAATACTGTCTTGTCATCGGAGCCAGCCATGCAGAAGAGGCGAGTGCTTCCATTGCATCTTGGTGTCAGTCTGTGTCTGTGCAGCACCATCTCATTGCTTTGTTGCAGCTTACTTTGTTCGACCATGCTTCCCTACGCGTCTAGTTCTTCCTTTTCCTTTCATCCTCCTTATTTTGTTTAATTCAACCCCCATTTATCTTTTTCTTAGAGATTTTCAGTCTTTTTTATAACAAACATCCATCTTCCACCCAGCCGCTTCATTTATATTTTCCTTCCATTTCTCAAAACCTCACCCACACATTCCCAAGTTAATTTTGCTTGACTTTCTTTCTCTCTCCTTCTTGTCATGCTCCAACGCTCATGTGGGAACTCCAGCATTATGCCCGTGGTGTTGTAGCCTTGCTCCAAGGGGGTCAATTCTTAGGCTCAGAGGGGTGCTGGCCTTCTTGCCTCTGCAAACCAGAGGTAGTGGACAATGAGTTGGACTAGAAGGATGAACAGCTGGAGGGCTGGAGGCCATCGGGGGCCAGCTGAAGCCACAGAGGTCACAGCCATTCAAAACTTTGGCTCCCGGCTGAAAGGTATGGGGTGAAAGAGGATCATGCTTCTAGAGGAGAAAAAGAGCTCATGTGCCTGTGTAGCTCACAAAGGACATGGTTATGCAGCCAGCCAAGCAGGCTGTTCCGAACAACACCCCAGTCGCTTTCTTGTCATTTGATTACGTGTCTGTATTTCCATGCACAGCAACAGGAATTATTACATTTGTGCTGTAGAAATAATATATGGTGTTTATTTTTAATAAACCAGCTGTGTCTGTATCTGGAGCTGTGCTAGTGATATATAACACTTGGCTTTAGAGTGTTCATCTTTTACATTTATGATGCTCATATTGGTAGGGGAAGAAGTCAATAACTTCAAGGCCCTATTGCAGAGCCACTAAGCCGTTCCTGGGTCTTGTGGTATTGAAAAAGCAACTTTTTTTGATTAGTAAACAGTAGAGCATACCCTTCATGGTACTCCTCGGGACCAGGAGAAGCGTAAAGGTTAATCTTTGGTTTATTGCCACCAGCAGTCGGACAGATAGTATATTTGAAATGTTCTTGTCAGGAGCTATTGATCCATTGATGTCAGAATCTCCTGAACATGTTGCCCGAACCATTACATGACTATCCATGTTCAAGCTTTTAAGCTTTTAATGAAAGTGCTCAGCTTCATTTTGCAAAGTATGACTTAGTAGCCCACAATATGGCTTGTAAATTAGCCTATTTGGGTTTTAAGAATTGTTGGTGCCCACTTAAGTCCTATGTTTGCGTTACATTTTACACAGCACAATTCCTCAAAAGCAAAAGCAGTCATCTGAAAGACTGGTGTGATGAGGCACCCTTACCCTGCAACAATGCACCATCACTCAGCGTTATTGAGCCTATTAATCTGAGTATGTATTTTATTTGAGGAGGACAATGGGGGTGAGTGATCAGACTGGCGAATCGGTTCTACTCTTCCCTTCCTCTTTCTCTCTGTGTCTTCTTTAGATGCTGGCCTGTGATGGGAAATCTATATGGTGCGAGAGGCCAATTTAAGTTGCTTCAACAGTGTGGGTTTGAAAAGCGAGCAGCCAGCGTAAACATAGTAAATAACGCCTCCACTCTGAATGAATTTCAACAGGAGGAGTTCTGAGGGGATGGTGTTTTTCATCAACTATTTTCCCAGACTATTTGTGATGTGCAGAGAGGAGCTCAGTTTTCCTCTCTTGCTTTTGCAGTTCATGTAGTTTTCTTTAAGCCATCCTGCAATCCATGCACTTCCACCTGTGTGTCAGACTGTCAGGACCTGCATGTATAACCTAAATGTTGCTTCATGTAGTAGAGTCTCTCTGCTAAGAAAGAAAACAAAGATTCCCAGAGTGTATGTTTGTGTTTTATGTGCCAAATTTAGAAATAACCCATGCTTTACGTTGTTCTCTTGCCTAGCTTACATCACTTATGACCCTGCAACTCATTCCTATTTAAGTTACGGTGCATTAAGATTAGTGGGCAGCAATTAATTCACCGCCTTTAGGGCCTCTCTGGCTTTATATGAGGGGTCAGACTAGGTCAGGGCAGATTTTTTTCCAAGAGTAAGCTGTGCTAGGTTTGCATTGGATCAGATGAGACTGGGCTAATTCTCTCCAGCAGCTGGTCCTTTTCACTCACTGTTTACCCTCTGATGCAAAAGCTGTTGCTTTGCCCTGCCTGCCCATAAAAAAAACTCTTTACACTTCAGCTGACCAAATTTAACAATCCCCTTAATTAAAAGCGGAGCCAATTCTACCTGTTTTTTCACTGTATTGATTTAGTTTGGAGACATTTGACCTGCAGTAAGCAGAAGCTCTAGATTGGACTTTGCTGAATCTAAATTTAGTCAAGTCATGTATCTTCAAGCTGACCACTTCTCTGCTATCTAAGATACATCATTATATTTCGTGTCCCTTGTTTTGCCTCTCATTCAGTGGCAAATTTAGACAAAGCTGAGGAGCTTAGTTGGTTACTTGCTAGATGGGTCACCCAGTTCTGTGACCTACACCTCTGCAGTAGAGAGTTGCTTGTTGAATGCTGTGTCATCAGAGATTTGCTGTCTTGTTCTCAAAGCATGATTAAGGGCATAGTCCATCCTAATCCTCAAAATCAACTCTAATTGACATAGATGTGTGACAAAAATCGCATCGTATTAGTTTTAGAGAAGCTTTGCCTGCCCTTTCTCGACACAAGGACTGGGCCAAACCTTTTCTCACAGGACTACTGTATTTTCCGGAATATAGGTTGCACCTAGCCTGGCCCTCGAACATTCCTACGCAGCTCCGCTCAATTCTCATTTCCCTTCACTGCTGGGTCTGGCATTTCTCCCATCCACAAGGATGTCTCCGGTAGGTTTTGACCGGACCAATCAGAGAACAGAAGGCGGAGTTTTGAACGACGTCGACTGACGTCGTCATTCAAAATGGCTGCCGCCACGAAGGAATTTTCAATAAAACAAGGTAAAAAACTATTATTTCTCTGCTGAGAAAAAATAGATTTCATAGCTGACGTTATATCAGAAGTGTTCCTGAGCAATCAGAGAGCAGAAGGCGGAGTTTTGAACGATGTCGACTGACGTCGTCATTCAAAATGGCTGCCGCCACGAACGAATTTTCATCAAAACAAGGTAAAAAACTATTATTTCTCTGCTGAGAAAAAATATAGTTCATAGCTGACGTTATATCAGAAGTGTTCCTGAGCTTAACAGTTCCTAAATCAATTCACGAAATGGTCAAATCTGCTGGATATTAAATAGTTTCGGTTTGATATTTTCCAAACAGCCTCGGGTGCGCTACGAAAATAAATGATAAAAAATCGAATTTTATCTCAAATGTTTCATCTAGGCCAACAGTCAGTAAATTAAAGACATATAATTACACACTGGTGGCAGAAAAAATATCCACCGAGTGGTTTCTGAGCAATTTATCTGATAGCCTGGACCTCGTCAGGCTAAACTAACAAAACTCTGCCTCCTGTTCTCTGATTGGTCCATTCAAAAATCTCCAGGAGAAATCGTTGTCTATGGCAGAGATGCCAGACCCTAGTCCAAAGCGAAGTGAAGGACATGGGTCTGGTATCAACCAGGCTAGGTTGCACCGGAATATAGGTCGTTTTGTCCAATTATTGCCAAAAAATTGGAAAAATCCATAAACAGGTCGCACCTAAATATATAGCACCTGCGTCACCGCCGACGTAACGCGTCATCCACCGCTGATGTGACGCGTCACCGCTGAGACAACCCGGAAATATGGACCGAGTGTTTAGCTCTGTTGCAAATGTCTGCCACAGGAGCGTACAGCAAGGCTTTTAAGAAGATTAACACAGTAAAAACAATTATTCGTTTGCTAAAAATTATAGCTGACATTATAGCACAAGGGTTAGTGGTTTATTAGCCGAGTGGTTTATTAGCTATTTGCTAAAATATACACGGAAATAAAACGGAAGCTAACATGAGACAATTCCGTCTCTAAAAAAAAAAGAATAAAAAATCAAATTTCATCTCAAATGTTTCATACAGGGCAACATTTTGTAAATTAAACCCATATAATTACACCCTGTAAGCAGAAAAAATATCCGCTGAGTGGTTTATGAGCTATTTATAACATTATAAACGGAAATAAAACGAAAGCTAACACGAGAAGATTCCGTTTAAAACAACAAATAAAAATCAAATTTTATCTCAAATGTTTCATCCAGGGCAACGGTTTGTAAATTAAAGCCATATATTTACACTCTGTGAGCAGAAAAAATATCCGTCGAGTGGTTTATGAGCTATTTATAACATTATAAACGAAATAAAACGAAAGCTAACACGAGACGATTCCGTCTAAAACAACTGATAAAAAAATTGAATTTTATCTCAAATGTTTCATACAGGAAAACAGTTTGTAAATTAAAACCATATAATTACACTTTGTGAGCAGAAAAAATATCCGCCAAGTGGTTTATGAGCTATTTATCTAAATAGTAGGTATCTGTTTACGGTAGCTAACCGCTAACAATGAAGCTAAAAGATCTGTTTTTTATTTATTTATCTCAAACATCTCATAAAGCTAGTCACTTGTAAATGTCCATATGGTGATTACATTCTGTAAGTTTCATAAAAATCCGCCGAGTGGTTCTTGACTTATCTTGCTTACAAACAGCTAACAAGCACAGAGCTAACAGTAGTTACCTCTAGAGTAGGAGGCCGGGCAGCGACAGAGTCAGTCCGAGCAGAAGAGGCTTTTTTTCGGACACATGAGCTGGAAACGGTCGGTTGACTCTCTTCAAGTGTCCCCTAGCGGACAAAAGTGGTACTGCACCATTTTCTCATTTTCTGCCAAAATGAAAAACGCTCACATCTGAGCCAAAAATTGGTCTAAAAATATGGGAAAAATCCATAAACAAGTCTCACCTCTCTATAGGTCGCAGGGCATGCAAATTAGGCAAAAAGCCGCAACCTATTTTCCAGAAAATACGGTATGCACAATATTGTGTGAGTGGTCAGATGTTTGTTGGTGTGTTTGTCAATGCAGAAAATCATTAGGACATTCATCTGTATGATTCTTTAAAATACACTGAATCTCAAAGTTGGACAAACAGGTACGTTAACACACTGTACAAGGAGGCTGACATATTGGTTTGGGGGAAGTTGACAAAATAGTGAGCTGTTGCTGTGGGAATGATTGCATGGCTAACAAAAAGAAACATCTAAACAGAAAATATTAAAATTTTCTGTCTACAAGATTGAGAAGGGAAAAATGGAAAGCTGCTGCAGGCACTCTTTGGTCACCACATAGCACTAAAGGGCGAGATACACTCAAGCGTCCTCACGGTACGCCTATACGCAGCGTACGTACGCCAAGGCAAAAGCGTAGCCCCGCGTAGCCCCTCAGGGCATGTACGCGCAAAAGTATTTTTTTACTACGCATACGCGATCCGCGTGCGCGATACGCGGTGTCTGACCATAAACTTCCCGGCGCCGGACTGTTTTGTATGTTACACAAATGAAATAAATTCCCCTTCTTTATCGCTGATCGGGCCTTTTCTTTTGTTTTTTTGCCTAAAGTCAAGTAACCGCTTCTTCCTCCGTTCACTCGATGATTGAAATGAATGAATTCAGGTCCTACCTGGGTGCGGCGATGTTTTAATATTCCCTGGTGGGCTGTGTGCTGCAGGAAAAGCGCTCCCTGTTATTATTTTTATTTCTGAGAGAACTTTTTATAACATATATAGTAGAAACACCGCATCAGAACACCGCAGAAGTCCAGCGAGCTGCTCATGTTAAAGGTTTCACTTTCAACTAGGTTTCACATTCAGCTGACTGAGCGCTGTCAATCAATTCAGTAGGCGTGTCAGCAAGTGACCAATCAGCGAGCTCAGTTGAGTCCCCTTCGTGTGCAGCAGCTCATATTACAACAAGGAGAACGTGAGCTGAAGTAAAGCAGCCGCTCCGTATACGCGCGTATACGCGCGTATACGGAGTCTGCTTCACTGTATCTCGGCCTTTACTGTACACATACATCTGTTTGGCACATTTTAATCACAAGCATTTTTTATTACTTAAAGTAAAAATGCAATGATTATCTAGAGATCTGTACTTCTTCGTTGGCTTGAGAGAATATAAACCTGAAATATACATAACCAAACTATTGGAATGATCTACCGCTGAAAAAAGGGATAGAGGTGAGTGGACAAAGCATTTTATAGAATCATTTTAGGTATTTTTCTCTGTTGTTCTTAGATTATTGTAATACATTTATGACCATTAAAATGTCAGGTAAAATATTTTACATTGTTTTTGTTTATCTTCCTCCCCCAGAAATTTTGGAATAAAAGAAGAAATGCTATTTCCTGCATGTTGGTGTATTTTAACAGGTTTTTAAGTGCTAGTACTGGTCAATTACCCATTAGCTCCTCATTCATTCCTGAGGCGTTCCCTAGTAGCTAAGCAAATGTTGTGTATCTTATTATAAAGTGTTACCGAAATTACTATTTTAGAGAGCAAGAAAAAAAAGCCTGTGAATAGAGCAGCTATGATTCTGTCAAGCATCCTAATACCCCCACCCCACCCCCACACACATACTTCACTGTCCATCCCAAACTCTTCTTAGCTGAATTCAATGCACATTGTTCTCCTCCAATCATATTTGCTACTGCCTCCATGTGCTTAAATTCTCTGTTGTCCAGCTAAGGACAATCCATCCATCCATTCATCCATCCATCCATTTATTTTAGATAATACATTGGACTGTCTTTTTGACATTTTGAGTGCTGTTATTTTGACAAATTAGCACCGTTGTATTGAAGCATGACGTAATGTGAATAATACTCGTCAAACATTTCACTCTTTTTTTTACTGTAAGCTTTTTAAATTCATTATCTCTGAAAATATACAGGAGTTCAGATACAAATCTTCAGTTGTGCGTGCTCTGAAGAGCTGTCTGGAGTCGCTCCTAAAACTTGCACTGTCTGCAGGGTGCACAGCTGAAGGTGGATGAGGACGCTTCCCGCAGGACATGAGATTTGTGTCTCTGCTGGGCAGGAAGTGTGTGCGCAAGCTAGTGCACGTAGTGTGGCTGAAATATCCATTCCACAGACTGGGCAACATCTCCTCTCTTTGTATTTTTATTAAATAATCAAAATAAAACTGCGCAATGACTTTGGACTTTTTTGTGCAAAGATTTGAGTTAACGGATCAGAGGAAACAGTTGTCAGAATGCACGCAGTCAAAATGAGGGAGTTCCAGGATCTTGTTCTGGCAGGATCTGTCTCAACTTAACCACTTTTTAGGCTGATTGGTAACTCTAAATTGTCTCTAGGTGAGAGTGAATGGTTGTTTATCTTGTTTGTCTCTATGAGTCCCTGTGATGGACTTGCAACCTGTGCAAGGTTTCCCTGGCCTCTCGCACAGTGGTTGCTGGACATGGGCGCTAGCTTCCCCAGTGAGCCAAAATGGAAGAATCGGGTAAAGATAATGGATGGATGGATGGATGGATGGATGCTATTGACCTATCAGCTGAGAGGAAGAAACATCCTCTCATAAATCATGCTTGCAAGTTGAAACTCACACAGGCAGCTGGATGGCTTTGTAGTAGTTAGCACTTTTGACAAACAGCAAGAAGGTTCTGGGTCCAGTCCCTGGTTTGGACCTGCTCGTTCTGTGTGGAATTTGCATGGGTTTTCCCCGAGTACTCTGGTTTCCTCCCACTGTCCAAAAACCTGCATGTCAGGCTGCCTTCAGGCTCAAGCCTCCCTTCCCTTGCAAAGGAGATCTGTGATCTCAATGGGATTTGCCTGATTAAATAAAGGTTAATAAATAAATAAATGATTTAACATGCAAGTTAGGGATTCTGAGCAGTTCTGAGTTTTACAAATAATGTTTTTGTTTTGCATATGTAAACAGACCTTAACATAAAATGGTACATTTTGTAATTATTTATTACAAATACAAACATTTATTGCATGCATACATTCCTATCTACACATGCGCAAAGAAGAATTATCAGCCATTTTATTTTAGAAGGTTACAAAACTTAAGTCACAACTATGCAATCTGATTTACAAGCACAGCCTATGACTTGAATTCATGCCCATATGACTATCCTTACAATATTCTTGTGTAGTGATACACCTTCGTCTCTCTGAACTGTCCGTGAAACACCTTTTCAATGAATCTCTCAGTGAATCACCTTTTCTTTAAATCTTCAAGAAGACAGTAGAAACTGTTTTATTACATTAATTTGAATCAAGATACAAAATTAAATCAATAAGAGATTTCTTTTGATTTGTGTTAATTCAAATATATCAAATGAATAACCTTGTGTTAGTTGAGCATTATTGTGTTCAATGTTTTGATTCATTCATTCATTCATTCAACCTTTTATTTATACAGGCTAGCCTCTTTGAGTCACGGGGACTCATTTACAAGAGGGACCTGTCTCACTCACACCAAACAACCATCCACTCTCACACTCACACCTAGGGTCAATTTAGAGTCACCAATCAGCCTAACAAGCATGTTTTTTGGTCTGTGGGAGGAAACCGGAGTACCCGGAGGAAACCCACGCATGCACGGGGAGAACATGCAAACTCCACCCAGAAAGGCCCCGGACCGGGATTTGAACCGGCAACCTTCTTGCTGAGAGGCAGCAGCTCTACCAGTTGTGCCACCATGCTGCACCGTGCTTTGATAGTCAAAGACTCTGTTTACCGGTAATTAAAATTGGAATTAGCAGCTGAACATCCTCTTACTATGAATGTGTAATGGTGCACTTTTTCTCTGAAACCTGCAGTGAAGGACAGTGACACTGTTTATCTCATTTAGTTTGAATTCAGGACAATAATCACCTCAACAAGAGACTCTTTATTTTTGTCCTAATTAATAATCAGAAGAACAATCTCCTGTTATGTTATTATCATCAGTAGGTTCAATATGTTGATAATTGAATGACGTTGTTTAATCAAAGTGACAGGTGCCCAGCACTGCTGATGCTTGTATCCACGCACTCTGGTTCTGTCCACCCGTTCAAAGGTTCTGGGTCCAGGTTTGTGAAGACTTGTCTAAATGTCTGAAACGTCATATTCCACTATCTCCGTCTGTTTGCTTATTGGCTACATTTGAAGATGTTAAACAAGAAAAAAAATGCATCCTGCATGATTTTCACTGCCTTATGCATCGCAAAGAAAACCATACTCCTGAATTGGAAAAATAAGAATAATATTAGCATTAATCAGTATAAAAATATTCTGTCAGATCATATTAGTCTTGAAACAGCATCTGCCTACACATGGGATCAATCTCTCTGGCATTTTTTGATCGGCTCAGTTACATTCATTCAACCTTTATTTAGTCAGGTAAATCTTATTGAGCCTCGTGGGCTCATTTACGAAAATGACCTGCTAAAACTAAAGAACGATGAACAGCAACGGCATAGTGGTGGTAGGGGGTCTGGGGTCTGGCCTTGTGAAGCATTGGGGTCGATGTGGGAGGGTCGGGGTTTAGGGCGCCGAGGGAGTTGTCGGGGGCTGGGCTGTTGGGGGATGTCTAGGCAGAGGGGCCCTACTTTCACCCTGGGGAGGGCCTGGGTGGTTCTGGGGGGTGGCTGCTGGTGGCTGCATGTGGAACCTCAGGTGGTCTGTGGTGACGGTCATGGGTCACTGATTGGTGGCCTGGCTGTGCTGAGGTGGGTTCGGGATGGGTGCTGGGGGCTTGGGGTTCTGGGGGCATGTCATCCCCGGGCTTGGGCCTGGTGGGGGTTGGGGATCTTGGGCTCTTGTGGGCAGGTTGCCGGGCAGTGGACTGGCTTGCGCTCTGGTGCCCGGCTCTGGGCGGGGGGCCCTCGGCTCGCTGGTGGGTTGCGGGTTCGTGGGCTGGGGGGTTGGGTGTCTGGGGGCGTGGCCAGTGGCCCGTGGGATGGGGCAGGTTGACCCAGCCTGGGTGTCTAGTGTGCTATATGTTCTGAGAGTTGTTAGTATGAGGGGTGGGTGTAGTATTTCTTCTGGGGTGGGGACTGGGTGGATGTCCTTGGTGATGGTCTGCTGCTGGCGGCCCTCGGGGTCCTGTCCCTCTCTGGTCTGGAGCTCAAAGGGCCTGGCGGTCAGGGAGGTGTCTTGGCCTCGCTCCTTGGGTGGACCTTGGGGAGCTGGGGGGGCCTGTTGGGTCAGCGGGGGAGCTGACTCCCTGCGGGAGCATTTTGTCCTGCAGATAATTCTCTTCCCATCCCTTACCGCGGACCTCCACCCTCTTCATTTTAAAATTTCATTCATGTAGGGATTTTGGGGCTCGGGTATGCTTCAACAATTTTACATCTCTATTGACTAGAGCCACCTGGGACTCAATTTTATTGTACACCTTAGACATTCACTCATAACATCATCATGACATTCACATATAGGAACTTGGGGTGGGTACTATGGCTATGGGTGGCGAGATTACTTACTCTCGCTCCCTGTGCCTGTGCTCACTTCCAATGATGCATTTAGACAGTAAGGGTTTGGATTAGAGTTGGGGTGGAGGGGAAATTTGCATTATGCCAGCCTCTGCTCCTTCTTCTTTCCTTTTTTTAAATTGCACTTTACGATAACACACATCAACAGCACTTCTGGGGACGGGTGTGTATGTGTCAGGGTCTTGTGTTTTTTTTCCCCTTACTACCCCCTGGTTCCCTGGCTGCCATTCCGGGAGTGGGGTCCGGTAGTTGGGCAGGCCTTCAGGTGTTGTCCTGGACTATGGGGGGGTTGGTGGCCTGGGGGGTTGCCGTGGACGGAGCTGGCGCTGCGCCCTCCTGGTGCTGTTTGGACTTTGGTGTCCTGTCCTGTCGGCTGGGCGCAGGTTGGGCCGGGTCATGGATGTCAGCTCCTCTCCGCTCCAGAATGAATGGGTCTACCTCCTGGGTTTGGGCGTGGGCTACCCCATGTAGGGGGCAGGTACATGTCTTGGACCTGGGGGGTATAGAGTGCGTATCGGGAATATAAATGGAATGTCTCGTTATTGTATGTCTTTGAGTGAGTGAGGGTGAGGATGAGGGTGGGTCTGTGTGATTGTGTCTGTGTATGAATGGCTATTTGTCAGGCCGGGACTTAGACTGCCCCCTCTTTGATACAGCTGGGGCTGCTTAGTGTTGCGCCCCTACCACGCGGTCCTCTAGTGGGGTATGCCTTATCCTGCCGGCGCACTTGGGGGCCTCGGTGTCGGGGGCTGGGCGTTGGGGGTGTGTCGGCTTGGCCTGGTGGCTGCCTGGTGGGGCTCGAGTCCACTGGTCCTGTTGGGCCTGGGCCTGGGGGGTGTGCGTCCTCGGTGCCCGGGCCTTGGTGCCCGGGCACCAATCCCACCATTTTTACCATGTAAAAAAAACAATTTATTTGTTAATTCCTGAAAAAGAGAGAACTCGTGAAATAATTGTTGATAAGGTTGTGTCAGGTATAACCTGCTCATTCTCATGCCTGGTACCCACCGGACTTTTCAGAACGCTCCTGCCGCCCCCTTTTGGCCGCTTGTCACTGATGTCGGGCACCCATTGGGACGCGTCTGATGACGCGCACTAGGAGGAGGCAGAGGGTCATCAGTTGTTGTGTTTTCATGCTGCTGGCAGATAAAATCAGCAACACGTGACCCCCGCTCCTACTGGAGTGGGTTTTCTACAAGCCGAACTGCAGCTCAGACAGTCTTTGTTGAGATTAAAACGTTTTTTATGTTTGGGGTGATCGTACGCTGAGCGGACAGCAGCAACTGTTTAAAATGCCAAGATTCTTACCGGAGTCTGGTTCCAATTCATGGAGGCTGATGAGGTAAGTTTAAAAAGTCCAAAAAAAGTCCCGTTGTCGTTGCGTCATCACATAGCAGAGGCTCTCCCGATTGGTTGCTGGACGCGTCGAGCAACGTCGAGCCGCAAAAACATCAACTTTTGAGACTTTGGCGGCTCGACGCTGCTCAACGCGTAGGTTGTTTCGGACGCGCGCGTGCGTGGAAATGAACTGCCGCGTGCCGGCGCGCCGCTTCGAATACTCAAAACGCGCCGCTTCATGGTTCGCCGCGCTTCGCCGCGTCTCCACATAGACTTTCAATGTAAACCGGCCGCTTCAGCCACCCGACACGGGTCCGGTGGGTAACCGGCATTACATCTGGTGTACTGTACAGTCAGTAAATCTGATGGTTAACTTGCATATACTTGAAGGAATACATTTTATGAAAATGAAATAATCTACTTCCTTTGTCTATTCGTTTTCCACAACACCATGGTATTTCCCCCCCTGTAACCAAACATGGCTGTTTGACATCACATGAGGGATGACGTCAAACCAACTTCAAGACTAGTCAAATGGTCAAAAACTCCTGGATAGAGATTGCGTATCCATTGTACATGAGAAGTCTTTCTGGCATATTCATGATAGATTTGTGGCCAAACAGCAGATGCGGTGTCCTGGCAAGAAGAAACCCCGTGGTGACGTATACTGCAGTGGGAATAGTTACCCAGGAGCTCTGCATGATGTGTCTCATGGACTATGAAAGGTGTGTGCGAAAGCAAACGTCCCATAACCACGTGACCACGAGTCAACTGTTTGGCTTTGGATGGTGTATGCTGGGCCGCTCAGTCTAAACACTGCACTTTGTGGCTGAAAGGCCATCTGTCACAGGAGGGAATCAGGCTTCTCTTCCAAAAAGCATAAACAGTGGTGGGCTGTTAAGCCGTGGCCCAGCTCACTGTCATGGAAATGCCCCATCTGAGTAAAGCTCAGGCCTTAATCCCACACTCTCCCACCCTCACAGCTGCTTTTTAGGGCTCTGTGGCCGCCTGTGCTCACTGTGCAGCTAAAAAAAGAAAAAGTCTTATGAGTAATATTTAATCAGAGATGACTGGTCAGCTTGTTAGCTACTGGTTCACAGCAAATCTGACATTGCACATAACCTGACTTGACCTAATACACTTACCCACAAAAAGATAAGTATTCAAGAATATATAATGTTTTATCTTCTCGTATTTCATTTCACACTTATGCAGCTTCAAAGAATCAAGGGTGCACATTAGTGTCGACTCAACTCAATATTAGGTTTTAACATCTGTTTGTGTTTACTTTGTTTCGCCAATAGAGATGTACTGAATTTGACTATAGAGATTTTTTTTGTCCCTCATTTTAATAGAAAACAGTTTATTTTTACTATAGTTTATTTTTATCAAAAATTTTCAGTAATACAGCTTATAATGCAATAAGTCAACTTTTACTTTTTACAAGACAAGGGTTGTATAAGCCCCAAAGCTACTGAAGAGAATTGGCTTAGGGAGGCAAAAGATCTTGATATTTCATATCTGTTTGCAAAGATTTACGTGTAGTAATTATTGGGACTGTTTCTACCAACCCAGAGAGGATCAATTTGTTCAATCAATTGCACTTTTAAGAGGATAGACAAGATTACCAGTGCTAAGGGCCGTTGTAGAAGAGGGGCCCATAATGCTCTTAATAAGTCACCAAAATGTGTGTTCAAAAAACAGGTTTTGGTCAGAGCAGGATTCCTCAAGGCTGGGATAGACCTCAGCGTCCTGGCTTTATGCCACTCTACGCGCGCATTCTGTGCGCACGCGTTCGCTGGTACAGCTCTACTTTCTTTCTTTTTCTTTCTTTTTTTTAAATGCTCGCGTTTTCGCTCCAGATTCTTGTTGTAATTTGATCAGCTGCGCGCGAAGCAGGACAAACTTAGTCGCTGATTGGTCACTTGCTGACACGCCTACTGAAATGATTGACAGCTCAGTGGGACAAGCCGCTGGCTTCAGCTCCAGACGAGCAGCGGTTGGCTCTGCTGCTCCCGCTGCGGTCTTTCTAACTTTATATGTTAATAAAAACTTCTAAAAAATAAAAATAAAAACAGGGAGCGCTTTTCCTGCAGCCCACAGCCCACCAGGAAATATTTAAACCCAAGCGCAGCCAGGTAGGACATGAATTCATTCATTTCAGTCATGGAGTGAACGGAGGAAGAAGCGATTACTCGACTTTAGGCAAAAAAAAATAAAGAAAAGGCCCGATCAGCGATAAAGAAGAGGAATTTAATTCATTTGTGTAACATACAAAACAGTCCGGCCACGGCCAGTTTATTGTGAGACAACGCGCATCGCGTACGCGGTCATAAAAATTGAGCTTTGCGCGTTCGTGCCCTGCGGGGCTACGCTTTTGCCTCTGCGTACGTACGTCGTACAGAGGCGTATAGCTAGTAAGCGCAGCTCTACTGGGGGCTTCAGAGATCAGATGTTTTGCCCTCTGTTTCTTGCCTCCATTTGACTGTTTTCTTTCTGTTCCCCTTGTCTTGCCACTTAGTTCTAAAAAAAGTATGTCCCAATGCTGAATTTACAAAGGTAATATTTGTCTTTTAGGACTTTATTGATATGTTTGAAAACATCTAATTATAACATTCCATTTAAATTGATGACAGTATAAGGGCAGACTGTAAAACATGATATGAAACAAAAACACAAAAATACAAATTAGCTATACAAAATAGCTATGTTATCCACTGTTAACAGTGCACATGAACTGTTTTTTATTTTATATATGTATATATATATATATATATATATTTTTTTTTTTCCAACGTAGTTTAAATATACAGTATATTTAATTAATTATGGAAAATTCTTTTTCAGGGCCCTTGCACATTGATTTATATTTAATGTCTCATTGGACTGCAAATGTTGTTTACAAGTTGGTGAACATCAGTTGGTGAACATCATTTGTGGAGTTTCTACAATGTCTCAAAATGTCACATTTGTTGGAGTTCTCATTTGCATCATGTGAGTTGCAGATCTTGTGCAATAAACTTTCTCACACAATAATCAGAGTTGTAGTGGGCATCTTAAACCATACGTAATGTACCATAATTTCTGGACTATAAGACGCTACTTTTTTTTTTACAGGTTTTGAATCCTTGCTGCGGAAAATTTATGGATTTATTTTTTAGTCGAGCTAACGAGCTTCATATTGCCTAGACAATTAGCCTTGTCACACCCCGTCGCTCACATATCTGCCAATACATGTCTCTTCTGGTTGGGGGGGGGGGTCTCTTGAAGCAATGAGACTACCATTATAAATACAGTAAAGGTAAAAAAATCTTACCAATTAAGTTACCAAACAGGTCACAGTGGACCAATGAAACAAGGAGTGGAGGAGAGAACGAGGAGGGGGAACTTGTGCCCCTCCCTGGGGGCACAACAAAGTATTTGTAGTCACTCTACATCAATATGAATTGTGTATTAGAGTGACACTTGAAGTTTGGTGGGACGCTTGGATGATTGGTAGCGAGAAATCATTTACCAAAATTGGTAGCGCGCAAAGAGCAACTTCTGCTCCAGTCTACTAGTGGATGCTGACAGAGGAGCAGTTTAAAAAAAAACCTCTGCAGGAGGAAGAAGAAGACATCGATCAATGACTTCCTAGTAGGCTACTGTATTATTTTTTTAAACCAGCCATGTTACTGGCTTTGTTCCGAAAAAAACATTTACTGTACGTATTTGTGTAGGTTACGGGTACATATTTAATCAAAAGTAAAAAAAAATCTTTCTGTGTAAATGTATCACATTATAACATGGACACCCATGGCTTATACACAAGTGCAGCCTATAGATGTACAAAATTATTATTATTTTTTAAAATGTATTGGGTGCTGCTTATATTTGGGTGTGCGCAATAGTCCAGAAATTAAGTAATTTCTGTAAAACCTAGAGCTGCTTATTATATAGAAAACATGTGAGGCTACAACTCTGAACGTCCAGGTGTGAACAAAAACACAAATGCACTACTGTATTTTTTGGACTATAAGGTGCAATATCAGTGAATGAGTCTATTTTCACACATAAAGCACACAGGAAAAGGCAGTGAAACAAAACAACCAGATAAGTCAAACTTTATTCAACTCATTCACAATAACTCTCAACATTGTTCAGTTGTACCACATAAAATCGGTTCAAGGTCAGTAAGCCCAACCATAATAATACAAAACACTGGATAACATGGCTCACTGTAGAGTTTTGAGAAAACTAAAGGATTTTAAGCGTGCCTTTTAGTCCAAAAAATATGATATTATGTGCATGTGATCTCACAAATGCAGTTCAGAAACAAAACCTGGTCCAAATATTTTTCCTTACAAAACTGTACTCCAATAGATTAAACCATTGGGGCATTATCAAATGTGTTGACCAAACAGGTCGAGGCAAGCGTGATGTGGGCTGTGGTTGACAATAAAATAATGTGCACAGCCTAGAATACAGTTTAACAAACTGTGTAAACAAAAATACGGTAGATTTTTTTAATGGCAGCTCAAAAAAGCTGACACACAGCTCAGTGATTAGTTAGTCACAGACACTCAGAATTTAGTGAGATTGCAATGGAAAATTAGTCTCCAACAGTCACAGCCAAGTGAGACTCTACCCTAAAAAAGTATGTGCATGTGTGTATGTGGTGGGAATTTGCTGCAGATAAATAGCATCAGATAAAAGCTGAGAATCAGTGACAAGATAGATGAGAAAGCTAACTTAGGTTTAGTCACTGTTTTTTTAAGGCATTACAGAGGACTGAAGTGTCAACAGTCAGAAAGTCAACAACTGTGCTACACCTTTAAAGAAACCTGAGATGAGAGACATTAAGTGGTGTAAAACATTTCAGACAGGCACTTTCGGTAATGTGGCAAATACTTTATATACATTTTTTAAAAGGCTTGCAGAACCCAAATCCACAGAAACTGACCAAGGTAGTCTGGTCAGTGTTCGTGGCACTTGCCATCAAGAGAACACCATAGTTCTGTTAACAGTGCACATTAGTTCACTTCGTGTCCTGTGTGTGTTAAAGAGTTAGGAGAAAAACACATAAGTAGGTTAATACCATCTGCCCACATCAAACAACATATAATTTCCTTCAGCCATTCCTTAGTGATCTATATATAACCTTTTTAGCATCAGATTTATGGCTAAAGCTGTGCTGTATTTGTGAAGGAAAAGTTTATGTTCAGTGTTAGAGAGTATTGGGGCCCAAACTCATTAACCAACAGCACATTAGATGCAGAAAACAAGGGACCATAATTATGGGTGTAAACTTTGTGTTTAAAAAAAAACGCAAAATGAGCATTTCATTCATCTCACGACAGTATTTAGTGCCTGTAGTCCTTCACTGTACCACCATACAATTAACGGGTTGAGGATTTAGTGCCTTGCTTGAATGCTGGTGAGAGCACTTCTTTTAGCAGTGATTATACTTTCAGACATGGTAATCACAGATCCTGATGACTCTGCCATACATTTCTTATGGGATTTCGGTCTGGATATTGCTTTGCATGGCTATAAATACCATCTGAATGACCTCTGAAGATTTTTCAGGGAAGTCCCTGTGATTACGAGCTGGCTACCTTAGAACTACAATGCTAAAACTACCTATAAGACAGCATATTTTATTCTGTTACAAACCTGTAAAGAAAGCTTTTTTGTTAGTTTTCAGTCACTCGTTTACTAATTCATCTTCGGTACATTTAATTCCTTATTTATTCATTTAACAATTTTCACCTCCCTCCTGCCACTCTGCACTCTCTGGTACATACCTCTGAGACATCTGCAGAAAGGTTGGCATTAGCATGTGAAAGGGTTCATACAGACAATGCTATGCATTATGTATTCACACCATTTGTATGAAATGGAGCTGCTGTCATTCTTGCTCGCCTGTAATCTACTGGCAATATTTCACACAAAGCAGGGAGAACAATCTAAAGAAGACACATAGTCCACTTCCACGTCTACTATACCATACGCTGCATACTTGAAAAAGTCACCATGTCCTCCACCCTAAGAAACATCAAATGCTCTGAAGTGTCACATCTGTCAAAACTGGCTGAACCAACTGTCTGCTAGAGAGACATTCTACCAAGTGGGCTGTGTTAATAAGAAGGGGTTTGTTTTTCTTCTTACCCAGCGGCAACACCAGCAAGCAGTAAACAGAGCATTTGATCCCTGAGACTTGTTGTGTAGTTGTCACTTTTTCAAATCAGTCCCTTTTTTGGCACCTTCTCCGTGCAAGAGCACATAAATCCTGGGTTGTTAGCAGGCTACAATCAAAGTGAAAGTTGACTACATAAAGAGTAGCCTTTCTGGGACAGTTTTCTTTAGAAAAGTTACTTTTTTTTATGTACACAAAGTCTGTACATCATTAAGCTTCCTGCATGATGGGATAAATCCTGTAAATTTGCATTTTGGGTCGGTTGATCTGGTCATTTAGGTGCATACAACATTGGATTGTTGTTCACAGTTTACGTACTGCTGACTTTTATGCAGCTTTTGCAGTATGTATGGCAGGACATATCCTGATGCATGCTCAATAATCCAGGTAGAAAAATCTAAAAAAGTTAAGTCAGATCCTCTGGACGGGTTCAAAAAACAAAAAAAATTGTAGAAATGTTTCGTCTTTCTTCTGAAATACGTCTTCAGTCTTATGGCATGGCATAATACATGGCATAAAATGTACTTTTAGAGCTTGTTGATGAAGGGGGTGTTTTCTAAAGACCATTTTAGATGAGTGATGCATGTACCTATGTGCATATGAGTACCACAATTTCCCAGCAGAACTTAACTTTCACAGGATGATCAACATTAGCCTTTAACATTATCCATGAATTGTGGTTCGTGACTTTAGTGAGACCCAAATACTGTACAGGGGGCCAATGAAGAGCACCAGAGTTGAGCCTTTTGTCATTCAGTGTCCAGTAGAAAGAGAGAGACACAAAGAAACGATAAAGCAGATAAATGAAAATGAGGTCGATAATTTTAATTAATCATGCAATTAATTGATTCATTGTTTATTGCGACAGGCCTAAGCACAAACAAAAGTCAACTCGTAGACTAACACAAAAACCATAAACCTTGATACACATGGCCTTTCTCTTTAGAAAAAAAAATCCAATATGTTCGACAAAAAACATGGTCAGTACAGTTTGCCAGGTATATGGTACATAAAAATGTAATTTCTTTAGAAATTTACTGCTTTTGGATCACAAAACATTGGCGTTAGCTTTCCATCTGTAGTAACTCTTCACAAAGCACATAATTAAGGAGCTGTTTATGTTCTCTCACTGGTCTAACTTGAGCGTTTTTCACTTCCCACTTGATTATATCACATGAAGTATTGGCAATTAAAGGAATAATATCTTCTGCAGCCACACAGTGATGCCTAAACAGTTTTGCTGCCAGTTACACAGCCTTCGAGTCTGTGAGCTTGTCTGCTTGCTCGGGCTGCCTGTCATCAACCCATCACTTATCAGAGCAAACTTAACCTTCAGTGGCAGTGGTGGCCATGGGCTGCCACAGCTGCAGCTGCTTGAGCTGAGCAACAGCAATGTTTACTCAGTCACCGAGCGAGGCAGGGTGGGCCTTCTGGAAGCACAAAACCCTCACACTGCTTCTTCATTCTGTGCCTGATCCCAATCTGTGGCTTACATCTAATTTATCACTCGTACCAACTTCAAATAAATCCGTCAGCCTTTGCTCCACTTCTTTCATCGCGCTTCTCTTGTTGTGCCTTTTCAGTTTGTGTCGAGCTGGTGTGCAAAGCTTGAAGCTTTTTTCTTCTAAGATGCAATGATGAACAGTTTTGTGCCCTTGGATTTTTGTGTCACTGCTAAATGTGTGTTTGCATGGCTATTAGTGAGGCCCTGTTGTGGGATGAGTTGTGCACTTTTCTGACCCCTGCAAAGCCAGCATTCTCTTTCTTGCTTTTTTTTTTCTTTTCATCCACACATGTTGTTTTAAATGGTTCCAGACCATGGTTCCAAGCATTATATTATTGACAGCTCTTTACTTCTTCATGATATATATTTTAAACGAGCAAATAAAGCTCAAAACACAATGGAATGCATCAAGACACTATCACATGCTGCGAGTTGGGTATAATTAAAAAAAGTAAGAAAAGTGGCAAACAAGCGGAGTGTGAGTTTTATTTTGGATGTTTAGTGGGGTGAGTTCGCTAAGAAGACACACGTCTTGGAGGTCTAATGTCTCTCCCAGGACAGTCTTCCCCACCCTCATTACCAGAGAGCTGCTTAATGACAACGTCAATATTGATCACAGCTAAGTGAAGCACTGGAGTACCGTGTGGTTACTGGACCTAACACTGGGAAAGACTTCCAATGATTTTCTTTTACTTAAACTTCCCTCATCCCTCATTCATTCCATTTTGCATCCTGCAGGAAAGCTAAGACTCAGCAGTTTTCAGTTTACCCCGTTTTGTACTTCCATCTTCCTTCCTTCTCTTTCCATTTGTCTCCAGCTGTTTTTCTTCTTTCTTATTTTGTGCGACATTTGCTATATTTATAGCCAGAGTTGGTTTAGCCTGGGTCTGAACATGCTCTGTTTTGAGAGTTTGGCCCTTGTGCAGCCAGCAGATAATTGCACAGTAATGTGGAATAAACATGGGTTAGAGAAGGGAAGGGAAATAAGTGTTCAATATATAATCTGCTACAAGGGAAGGGTATTGTAAAGAATCAAGGAAATAAATGACAACACATGCTTCGGTTTGTCCATTTTATTTTCCCATTTTTTTGAGTATGCACACTTTTATCTTCAGCTAAGTCCACAAACAAACTTTGCCTCACACCAAAGATACTGCACCTGTGTGTTCAACAACAATTATTGATTATCTCTCTTGCTAATTGAGCCCAAGTTAATTACTAGCAATTAAAATCATGAATGATGCATTAGTGTGAATGCAATACACACGGCAGTGGGGCTTGCACACACTCACATGTAAACATGAATGCAGTTTAATAAGACCTTCACCACACAACTCATTAAAAACACCCTCACACACTCAGACATAATTAAATTTTAAGTCCCTGACATTGCAACAGTGAAGAGTGTAAACTGCCACTGGCAGTCTGATAATTTGATTTACATCACTTTGAGGATGATCTGCTTCTGCTGAGGTTAAACAAGAATGACAAATAGGAAAATAAATATTTTAATTCATTCAAGGGGAAACCTGGTTTTACCTGAAGCTATAAGTTTCTTATGATCTTCTCCAGCAAAGCCGCGCTGCTGACCCGATAAGCTCTGCTGCTTTTCTAAACCTTGGCTGCATTCCTTTTGATCAGGCCTGATGTTCAGTCAAGCGTGGCGTTCACCTTTTAGCCCTTCTGTTCTTAAACTGGTTTGTGGCTGCTTCTACTCTCATCCCGCAGCAACGGGAGGAAATGAAGGAAGTTTCGTCGACTGGCACCTTATCTGCTCGGGGTCAACACAGTGATCCCTGTAAATTAGCCTCAGACCAGACTGTGTGGGGGTATTTATATGTGGGTCTGCTTTCATTTGGCTCAATGGTAAAAACAAAACAAAAAAAAGTTAACAAAATGGTGTAAATAAAGGTTATTTAGTGAATAATTGGTAATCAAAAGTGGAATATTTAACTGTTTTATTGAATACTATTATTTCAGTCCTCTTTCTAAACAGTAGCCTTTGTTGCTTAGAATAATCCTTCATTAAATGGATAGAACAGCACCAGAAGTAAACAAACAGGGAATTAAAAAAAAAGTCTAATTCTCCACTGCAATCACACAATTTCCACTTATACATTTTACCTTTATATGTTTTTTTTTTTTACTAATTAAGGTTTTACAGTCAAAAATAAACCCCACAAAAACTTAAATGTAGACCAACAACTTGCAAAGCGCTCGTCAGGTTACAACACTTTGGAGATGCATGACAGCTAAGATAATTCAAAAGCACCTCAAATGTACCGGGTATAGTGCTTTTTTTAAAATCCTGTCTGTTTTGCATCACAGTCATTTGCTAATATGGTGTTCCTAGGAGCAATGTGTCTGTATATTGTCAATGTCTTTAGAGTTTGTCCAACCAAGAATCTATGATCTGCAGTTTCAAGTTTAAGACCCAATGTTTGTGTCAGAAACGTCAGTTTGATATTTCAGAGACGAAGGATTTTATGGCTACTTTCATTCTGGTATAATTAATATCCCACTATGGATGTCGGAATATGTACTTTTTGTAAACCTTCACATGTTCAAGCTGACCTTGCTGTACCACTAGTACCAGTACATATTTTATTTTAAGCTGTATTGATACCTCACTGTCTTTGTTTGCCACATAATGCAAGGAGTGACTAGTTCCCTCTGTAAATACCTAGGAAAGGAAACATTGGGAGAGAACTGTTTTTTGTTTGCTGTTGTTGATCAATGACTGCAAGATGATGGGGAAATGACATGCAAAAAAAAAAAAAAACTTTTGCTGGCCAATTAAGAACAGGGATACCATGGTCCTTAAACCAGGTACTGGTAGCTTTGGCACTGTGTGCAGGTGCCAAGTCCAGTTGGAAAATGAAATCTGCATCTACATAACGTTGGTCAACAGCAAGAAACATGAAGTGCTCTAAAACTTCCTGGTAGATGGCTGTGTTGACCTTGGACCTCAGAAAACACAGTGGACTAACACCAGCAGAACTGACATTGCACCCCAAACTATCACTGACTGTGGAAACTTGACACTGGACCCCAAGCAACGTGTACTCTGTGCCTCTCCTCTCTTCCTACAGACTCTGGGACCTTGATTCCCTAAGGAAATGCAAAATGTACTTCAATCAGAGAACATAACTTTGGACCACTCAACAGCAGTCCACTCCTTTTTGTCTTTAGCCCAGGCAAGACACTTCTGACACTGTCTGTTGTTCAAGAGTGGCTTGACACAAATGATGTGACATCTGAAACCCATGTCTTGCATATGTCTGTGCATGGTGGTTCTTGAAGCACTGACTCCAGCTGCAGTCCACACTTTCTGAATCCCCCCCACATTTTGGAATAGGTTTTGTTTCACCATCCTCTCCAGCATGAGGTTATTCATATTGCCTGTACACTTTTTTCTACCACATTGTTTCCTTCTCTTCACATCTCTATTAATGTGCTTGGACACAGAGATCTGTGAACAACAAGCCTTTTTGGCAATGACCTATTGTGTCTTGCCGTTCTTGTGCAAGGTATCAATGGTCGTCTTTTGGACAGCTGTCAAGTCAGCAGTCTTCCCCATAATAATAATAATAATAATAATAATAATAATAATGTCCTTTTTTTGTCATCTGTGTATGTTTCCCATACACAGACGAAATTCGTCTCTGCATTTAACCCAACCACCACCAGGTGGTGCAGTGAGCAGCCATAGAAAGCGCCCGGGGAGCTGGAGAATTAGGTGTGCACTCATAGACACCCCAAGGTGTGTAGTGGCCGGGGCGCGAACCCGCTTCCTTCGGGTCCCAAGTCGGAAGCCCTGCCACTACACCATCTTGGCCCCTGATAATAATGAATTCAATTTATAACGCACTTTTCATTAATGAAAATCTCAAAGTGCAAAGTCCCCATGATTATCTAGCCTACAGAACTAAACCAAGAGACAATTTAAATGCCTTTGCAAGTGTTTTGAGTTAATTAGCTGATTAGAGTGTGGCACCAGGTGTCTTCAATATTGAACCTTTTTACAGTATTCAAATTTTCGGAGATACTGAATTTGGTTTTTTTATTAGTTGTCAGTTATAATCATTAACATTAAAATAAATAAAACTTGAAATATATCAGTCTGTGTGTAAGCAATAAATATAATATACAGGTGGTCCCCGACTTATGACGTCATCGACATACGAGGTTCCGGACTTACGAGCGGACTAACCACCAGTAAAGTTGTACAGAAAATACAGCACTGGTATGTGTTTTTAGATGAAAGTGTGTTAGCTAACTGTTTGTAAACAACGTTCTGTGCATGTTTATGAACCAGTATGTACGTTTGTGTTGAAAAACGGGTGTTCGGCGCAGCGTTGCATACATTTTCCAACTTACAACCAAAGATACGGACTCACGAGCGACACGTGTTTCGGGTTCCGACATACGAATTTTCGTCTTACGAGCGACTCGTATGAACGGAACTCGCTCGTAAGTTGGGGACCACCTGTACAAGTTTCACTTTTTGAATTGAATTACTGAAATAAATACACTTTTTCAAGATATTCTAATTTTATGACCAGCACCTGTAATATGAGGTGTGACAAGATCCCTCTGTAAAGACCTAGGAAAGGAAAAAGTGGGAGAGAACTGTTTTTGTTTTGCTGTTGTTGATCAGTGACTACAACGAGATGATGGGGAAATTACGTGCTAAAAAAGAACTCACCATTCACCACATCTTGAGGCTCTTCTTGCCTAATTGAAAATTCATGCGAAGCGATGTAGCAACTTTGACGGATCCATCACAGCCTTTCTGAGTAATGCTGTATTGTCTTTCAGAGCTGTTACCACTGCTTCCAAGCAAACCTCTGTCAAAGAAAAAGCAAAACTCTGACCCTGACAAATAGATCTGCGCTAAAGATGATTGATGTGTCTTGAAGAAATCCATCCCATAATTTCACCTTTTCACCTTGGAGACGCTTCCTTAAAAAAAAAAACTATATTATAGCTTAAGACTGCCAACAAGAAGCAGGCGGTGTTTTAAAGAGAGGAACACATGTTTGAGAGGTCTGTTTCTCCTTATCTAGCAGCTTCAGCATCAGCTTGAGATAGATGTCTGCCATGCCAGCTTGTTTATTTTCCTAGACGATTAGCTTAGATTAAAAGCAGACCATGTTGTCTCTCTCCTCCTATTTGTACATTTGTGTGTCTACTTGTGTGTGTGTGTGTGTGTGTGTGTGTGTGTGTGTATAAGGAGTCCTTCAAGCCTCCCTGTGTGGGTGTTCGTGTGAGAGTCTCCGTTATTTCATCTCCACTAGGCTGCACATGATAATTAAGCCATGGGGGGCTGGGAGAGGGATGGTGGGTTACAGCTTTGAGTGATTCTGTGCCTTTCCCCCCTCGACACCGTTGCCTGCCCCCACTGCTTTTTCTGTCTCCTCACATCCTACCTTAACTCTCTGCTCCTACCCCTCCCTCCTTGACTTACCTCCTCAGCTTCAATCCTACCTCAGGCTGTGGGAATTTTTTTTAGTCACACTCCGCTTGCCAGGTAAACAAGCCTGAATGGGGAGACGCGAGCAGAGTCCATGGGAGCAAATAAAACAGGGGAGGGTGTAAATGGATTTATCACCGAGCAGCACCCCCTTCACCCGCCTGTGACGCTGTCACCCCTCACATCCTCCACCCTCGCTCTTTCCTCCTGAGTGAGGTGGCACTATGCTAACTTGGCGCTCTTTGCAGCAAGTCCAATCCAGACCTCTGGAACTTAAGTGCTTAGAGAGGCCCAAATCAGCAAAGTCGAAACTTATTCTAACACGTTCTTTTTTTCTTCTCGTCTTTTTTTTCCTCCTTCCTCATTGCCTCATTTTCTCTTCCCACCTCTCCCTACAGAAACAGCAGTGGTAACTTTACGAGGCAGCTGTGTCAACTTTGTCTGGAGTTGGACTGTGAACGATAACTGTGCACTCACTACCTGAAAGCCCCTCAGCTCAAGCAGACACACATTCACTGCTCCTCTCCTCCCTAAATTATCTGCTTCTAATCCAGATCAGGAAGTTAAAAAGTAGGTCAAGCGTGAAAGCCTTATGCTGAGTAATGAGAGGCAGAGACCCATGTTGGGGCAACGATGTATGTATGTATGTGCACATTTCAAATCAACAGTGTGTAGTACACACAGACAACTTGCAGAACAAAATCCTACTGAAGCCACAGAAGGCCTAGTTTTCAAGGGGATTTTTCAATCCAAGGGCAAGAAAAGTTAGATCTGAGCTTGGACCACCATAAACATATTCAGGGCTGTTTTATAATAAACTTATCTGCCAAAAGCTGCTTCTGACTTTTTTGCAAAATGTGAGCAGAAATTATTAAATAACACGGTGCAATTTAGGGGTCAGAGAGGAGGGAAGTAAACAACAAAGCTATTTGGAGCAAATGTAAAATTCCTACTTAGCTGCTGCAGTTCTTTATTCATAATTCACCAAAATAAATTGGTAAATGGAGCTTACCGTATTTTCCGGTGTATAGGTCGCACCTTTTTATGTTTTTTTTTCAAGGCCTGCGACCTATACACTGGTGCGACCTATATATGGCTTGTTATCACTTTCGGCAAAACAAATTTTTAAATCCAGCTCATTTCACAATTACGTTCATTTATTAAGGAAAAGTTCAGCTCAGACACATATTTGCTATAATTTTTATCAAACAAATAATTGTTTTTAAGTGTTAATCTTCTTAAAAGCCTTGCTGTGCGCTCCTGTGGCAGACATTTGCAGCAGAGCTAAACGTAGGTGCGACCTATCTAGGGATTTTTTCCAATCTATTGGTGATAATTGGACAATGCGACCTATACACCGGTGCGACCTATACACTAGAAAATACGGTACTTATATAGCGCTTTCCAGCCCCTTGTGAGGAGCCCCAAAGCGCTTTACTGTACCGGTACCAGCCATCCACCCATTCATACACACATTCATACACCGGTAGCGGTAGACTGCCATGCAAGGCGCCATCCAGTCCTACCGGGAGCAATTCGGGGTTAGTTGTCTTGCCCAGGGACACAACGACACATGGTGGGTGGAAGCGGGATTCGAATCTCCAACCTTCCGATCGGGGGTCGGCTGCCACTACCACTGTGCCACAGCCGCCCCCTACAAAACAGAAGCAGAGTCTGAACAAACTGACTCCACTGAGTGATTTCACTGATAGACATGTTTTCGGAGACGTATCAGCATTGCATTAACTTTAACCACGAATTCCATGTGTAGTAACACTTGGGACACCAGTAACAAAAGTGTATCAGTTCTTCCCTGAAAATGACTCAAGAGCTCCAGATTTTACATTCACTTGTTGACAGGGTTCAGACGTGTGCAAAAGCAGAGTCCATTCCAGGGGATCCATAGGAGCAGGGGAGTTGCAGTGATTGGGTTGTACAATGCTTCTGTTCCTCCAGGGAGCCGTGATCACAGCTATAGCTTCTTGTGTTAATTAACATGCTTTAACATTTCAGCAATAGGCAGTCTCTCATATTGGAACTCCAGCAAATCTTTTTCAGGTTTCTAAAAATATTCTGCAGGAAAGAAAGGGTCTTGTGGTGCAACTGCTAGAAAGGGAATAGGTTAGCCCAGTTGGTTCCCTCTGAACCTTTCTTTTGTTGATCCTAGTGGCACCTCTGCAATGTGCTGCAACAAAGATTGTTGCAAATCAATGTATCTTTGAAGCAGCATTGACTCTTCTTATCCAGAAATGTCATTAACACCCATAGTGCCATTTGTTGTGCATTGATCAATTGTTTTGATGGGTTACAGATAAGAGGGGAAAATTATTGAAAGTAGAGAATAAAAGTCCCAATGAGGATTGAAAAGGTTTATCTTTGACTGGTAACATTTCACTGAATTGAAACATATGCAGAACTGGGATCAAAGAATTTACATTTGTATTATTAGACTGAAGCCTTTCACCTTAGGGCTGGCCTCCAGTTTGAGTGATGGCACTTTTTAACTCTTCCCTCTTCTGTATGCATAACTCCACGATTCCAGTCCTTAGTGGAAAGCCAACATTTGTTATGCTGAAGCTGCAGCAACACACTGGTCAAAGTGCCAAATGCATTAAGTCTCAGAGCAGCGAGAGTGGAAAACAGACACAGTTTCAGACACTGCCGGGAGCTTTGGATTTGCCAGCAATGCCTGTTTTCCTTTCTCTAAACCACCACTGACATGCAGGGTGGATGAAATACACTTCCTTCTTAGAGGTGTACAAGGTTATGAAGTGAATCTTAAGCCCATTTTATTCCACTATGCATGACTTTGAGCAAACATTTTAGAAAACAGAACACAGTTTTTTTAATTGCCTTGTGGCCTTGATTTAACAAATGCAGTTAGTTACAGATGCTACATTAATAAAACTGATATCACTTGTTTTGTTCGGTTTACTTTCTTTATCCTTTTTTATGTATAGAAACAGGAAAATATGATTTTAAAAGCAACTACATATTCAGAATAAATAAGGATTTAAAGATGAAAACTAAATCATTGTCACATTAAGAAGAAAATACAGTATTGGTCAAAGGGTTCTGATTAGGGATGTGCCGATCAGGTTTTATGAAACCGATACCGATACCGATCACCTATGTGTGACGATCACCGATACCGATCACAATTACCGATCGCTTATATGTGTGCCGATCACATATACCGATCACCGATCAGATGGATTGCCTGTAACTTATGAGTGCTGCTTCTGGCTACAAGATCTGAAAACTTTTCAGATCTTGTAGCCAGAAGCAGCACTCATGTTCTTTTCAGAACCATAAAATCACCATAATTCAGACAAAAACATATTTTTACTCATTTATTTCAGAGAACAAAGTAAATAAAAGTAATTATCAACTGCATTATCAAAGAAAAATGTTTACCTTACTAACTTTCAATGCTACTTAAAGCTACTTAAAGCTGCACTGTTGGCTGTTTTTACAAATGGCTTTATAAATACGTAAAGTATCATTATTATTATTATTTTTTAATAATTTCGTGCTTTTTTGAACAACTTCCTGCGGGAACCAGGAACCGTGGCGGTAATGCGCTTAATATGAGTTCGCCAACCGCCATTAAACTCTATAGAAGAAGAAGAAGAAGAACCAGGAACCGGAAATACCGCCTCCGCCATTTTACATTCATTAGTTCCAGTCTCGGCACTCGGCAGTCGGCTTTTGGAGGACTGTTTCTCCCATAAGAGGATGCCTCATACGGATAAATTAACTGGAAACACTCCCTGAACTCTGTGAATGTCTCAGGACTGGAGCAGCAGCCGCGATCGCTCCGCCGAGCGCTCCCACAGCGCCGCGCGAGACCAGCAGCTCATGGTATGAGCTAAGGCTAACATGCTAAACCAGAGCTGCAGCAGACAGCCGGCTTTGTGCGATCAGAGGTTCCTGGAGCTCGCCTCGATGTCGGACTGGAAGCAGAAGATATCGGGGGACACCCAGCTAACTTGGAATAACAAAGCCGACAGCCTTTTTGAAGCCGCAGCTAAACTGGACTGCCCGTAACTGCGCAGCGGACTCGGTGGGGCTACTCGGTGGGGCTACATGCTAACAGGTGTTGCTAATGGCGGCGCTGGCAGACGGCTTTTGGTAAGTTATTAAAACGTATTAAAACATTTTAATGACGAATTAGGTTTGTTGTGTTGAAGGACTTCGTTGAACTTCCTCCACGAGGTACTTTTTCGTCGCACGTTTTGCAGTTAGCAAACTTCGCATCACAGGCTCTGTGATCGGTAATTGAAGGCAAAAGCCGATCACATACGCTTTAATGATTATCGACCGATTATGATCGGTGACCGATCGATCGGCACATCCCTAGTTCTGATGCATGCTCAATAATCCAGGTAGATTAATTTAACAAGGTTGAGTCAAGTCCTCTGGATGAGATCCACAAAAGTCAAACCGCAAGGGAGCAAGGGACTACTGTATATCCACCGTCTATTCTTTGGACATGCCCAAACCATCTCAGTCTGGCCTCCCTAAGTTTATCTTCCAGTTGTTGAACATGTGCTGTACCTCTGATGATCTCATTCCTGATCTTATCCATTCTTGTCACTCCTAAGAAAAACCTCAACATCTTCATTTCTGCCACTTCCAGTTCTTTTTTCTGTCTTTTTGTCAATGCCACTAGCTGTGTTTCCATCCATTTTCATTTCGATTTTTGAGCTAATTTTTGAAATCTCGCAAATATGTAAATACAAATTAATGCGAAGCAGAAGTGTTTCCATCTGCTGGCTTGAAGCGCATCTACCAAGCCACGCACAGCGTCATTACGTCAGACGTCAGCGTCATTACGTCAGACGTCAGCACTGCGCATGTCTACAGTAAACAGGAAGTAGCGGTTGAAAACAGAACCCGGCCACACATCTCGTCAAAATGGAGAGAATATTTCAGGTACGTGTTGCTATCGGTCGAGTTGTATTTATTCTGTCATGCCAACTAGTTTTAGCGATGTTACATGTTGTCCGGAGCGGAAACAGCTGATCAGTCACGTGACGTGAATGTTCGCTTCGGCAGCACGAGTCGGCAAATGTGTTTCCATCTGTCGTTTTGCGCATCTGCTCGGTTTCGAAGATCCCAAAAACCACCTCAAGCGAGCGTATAAACTTTTTGGCGAATTTCAGGAAGTAACTGCACATTTTTCCGTTTCCATTAAGTTTTTCTGCTGCGATACTTCAAAATGCGCACCTAGAAACCTTGATGGAAACACGGCTACTATCTCCAGACCATACAACATAGCTGGTCTCACCACTGTCTTGTAAACTTCCCCTTTGATGTTTGCTGACACCCTCTTGTCACAAATCACTCCTGAAACTTTTCTCCATCCACTCCATTCTGCCTGGACTCTCTTTTTCACTTCTTTACCACACTCCCCATTTTCCTGGACATTGGACCCTAAAGGCTCACCCATAGCTCTGCGTACGGCCATACCCAAATGTACGCACGTACTTCGCAGAGGTACAAGCGTATCCCCCAGGGCATGTACGCGCAAAGCTCAAATTTTATGACTGCGTACGCACAATAAACTGCCCGGCGCCGGACTGTTTTGTATGCGACACAAATGTATTAAATTCCCCTTCTTCATCCCTGATCTGGCCTTTTCTTTTGTTTTTTTGCCAAAAGACAGTGATCGCTTCCTCCTCCGTTGACTCCATGACTGAAATGATGAGAAATGAATGAATTTGTCACGAGCAAATTAAACTTGGGTCCAACGTGGCTGCGGGAGGTTCTGCAGATTTCCTGATGTGCTGGTCTGATGTGTAGGCTGCAGGACCAGCGCTCCCTATTTTTTTTTGTTTTATTTTTTTTAGAACTTTTTATTAACATATAAACACAGAACACCGCTGCGGCTAGCTCCCCTCCCCCCCCCGACCTGTCAATCAATTCAGTAGGCATGTCAGCAAATGACCAATCAGCGACCTCAATTTGTCCCGTAGGTAGACTCTCTGCGCTGCAGCTGCTCAAATGATGTCAAGAATTTGGTGCGAAAATGCGAGAATGTACGCGAGAACGAATGCTGAGCAGTGGGGGTGAACTGTCTGCGTATAGCACGCACATACGGACACGCGTACGGCCATATGCAGAGCTATGGGTGAGCCTTAAGTATTTGAAGTCTTGCATCTTTATAGCCTCACTGTTCCACCACCTCTCTCTCATTTACATACATGTACCATATTTTCCAGCGTATAAGTTATAGTTTTTTTTTTTTGTATAATATACATGCCCCATGATTTATTGGCTGAAGCAACATATTTATGGATTTTTTCCCCATATTTATAAACCAATTTTTGGCTGAGATATGACCGTTTTCATTCATTTTGACTGAAATAAATAAATAAATAAAATTGTACAGTACCACTTTCAGCCACTTGATGGCTGCAGAGTAGTAGTAGTAGTCATATACCATACCATACCATACCATTTTATTTATAAAGCACTTTAAACAGGAACAAGTCCACACCAAAGTGCTGGACAAACAAACACGCAACAGGCAACACAGACAATGAAGTACAACACGAAAAACATAAAAACATTGCAGATCATTGCATGCTATTGTATCAAGTAATAGGTAAACATGGCTAAAATGACAAATTTCATTTCATTTCATTTATTTTAATCATTTTATAAAAATAAATGCATAACAAACAAACACATGTATCTTATAAAAAAGAAAATATAAAATGAAAGGTGGCAGAAAGAATAAAATATCTTATTATATCTGCCCCTTTTCAAAATAATCAATTTTTTCTGGGTTTATAAGTAATAAAAAATGAATAACTCATCTCAATTTTCAATTTTTGAAATATTACACATTGAACTACTTCATACGTGTTTCTTCAACAATTCACTCTTTATCATTTTCTTAAACACAAACATTGACATTGCTTTTTTCACATCACACTCCAAGTCATTCCACAATCCAACTCCCTGGACTGAGGTAGACCGTCCCTTCAAGCTGGTTCTATATTGTGTCTTTACAAATACATCAGTTCCCTTTAGGTTGTAACAGCTTGATCTTTTAACAAAATGTGTCTGAAGGTTTTAGGGTAGTGCATTGTTATGAGCTTTATACATCATCATTAAAATATGGTAATCTACTAAATCATGGAACTTCAGTAATTTCAACTGATTTAAAAAAATACTATGGATGAGAGTAATGTTTTCTTGCAATAATCCTTATGGCTCTTTTCTGTGAAATAAAAATAGGTTTTGTGATAGTTTTACATGCTTTTCCCCAAACATCAATGCAATAAATTAAATGTGGAACAATGATAGTGTTATACAACAAATACAACACTTTGTAATTCAATAGGTCCCTAACCTTGTACAGTACAACAATGGATTTAGATATTTTCATTTTTACAGAATCTATATGTTTTTTCCAAGTTATTTTGTCATCAATGACAACACCCAAGAACTTGACCTCACTCACTCTACAGATCTCACCACCTTCAAGTTTAAATTGGACATCTGCATCCATCCATCCATCCATCTTCTTCCGCTTATCCGGGGTCGGGTCGCGGGGGTAGCAGCCTAAGTAGGGAGGCCCAGACTTCCCTCTCCCCAGCCACTTGGAGCAGCTCCTCTGGGGGAATCCCAAGGCGTTCCCAGGCCAGCCGAGAAACATAGTCCCTCCAGCGTGTCCTGGGTCTTCCTCTGGGTCTCCTCCCGGTGGGACATGCCCGGAACACCTCACCAGGGAGGCGTCCAGGAGGCATCCTAACCAGATGCCCGAGCCACCTCAACTGGCTCCTCTCGATGTGGAGAAGCAGCGGCTCTACTCCGAGTCCCTCCCGGATGACTGAGCTTCTCACCCTATCTCTAAGGGAGAGTCCAGACACCCTGCGGAGAAAACTCATTTCAGCCGCTTGTATCCGAGATCTTGTTCTTTCGGTCATAACCCAAAGCTCATGACCATAGATGAGGGTGGGAACGTAGATCGATCGGTAAATTGAGAGCTTTGCCTTTTGACTCAGCTCTCTCTTCACCACGACAGACCGGTACAGCGCCCGCTTCACTGCGGACGCTGCACCTATCCGCCTATCGATCTCACGCTCCAGTTTTCCCTCATTCGTGAACAAGATCCCGAGATACTTAAACTCCTCCACTTGGGGCAGGACCTCCTCCCCGACCCGGAGAGGGCATGCTACCCTTTTCCGGCTCAAGACCATGGCCTCGGATTTGGAGGAACTGATCCTCATCCCGGCCGCATCACACTCGGCTGCAAACCGCTCCAGTGAAAGTTGTAAATCACGAACTGATGAAGCCAGTAGGACCACATCATCTGCAAAAAACAGAGAAGCGATTCTAAGGCCACCAAAACGGATCCTCTCAACACCTTGGCTGCGCCTAGAAATTCTGTCCATAAAAGTTATGAACAGAATCGGTGACAAAGGGCAACCTTGGCGGAGTCCAACTCTCACCGGAAACGAGCCTGACTTACTGCCGGCAATGCGGACCAAGCTCTGACACCGGTCGTACAGGGACCTAACAGCCCATATCAATGGGCCTGGTACCCCATACTCCCGGAGTACCCCCCACAGAACCCCCCGAGGGACGCGGTCGAATGCCTTCTCCAAGTCCACAAAGCACATGTAAACTGGTTGGGCAAACTCCCACGCACCCTCCAGGACCCTGCTGAGGGTGTAGAGCTGGTCCAGTGTTCCACGACCAGGACGAAAACCACACTGCTCCTCCTGAATCCGAGGTTCGACTATCCGACGGACCCTCCTCTCCAGAACCCATCTGCAGTTTTCCTTTTATTACCAAATATCATATAATGGTTTTTTTCTAGATTTAATGATAATTTGTTTAGTTTAAACCAAGTCTGTATTTTGACAAATTCCTTCTTCATCAATTCCAAGATCTGATTCATATCCTCACCCAAACAAAAGAAAGTAGTATCATAATAATAATGTGTTTGTCTGTCATCTGTGTATGTTTCCCATACACAGACGAAATTCGTCTCTGCATTTAACCCAACCACCCCAGGTGGTGCAGTGAGCAGCCAGAGGGCGCTCGGGAAGCTGGAGAATTAGGTGTGCACTCATAGACACCCCAAGGTGTGTAGTGGCCGGGACGCGAACCCGCGTCCTTCGGGTCCCAAGTCAAACGCCCTAACCACTACACCATCTTGGCTACGCAAAGAGGATCCATCTGAGGAGTCCCGACACATTAACCAAATAATTAACATATAAAATAAACAACTTAGGTCCAAGTACAGAGCCTTGTGGTATTCCGCTGGTAATATTACAAAAATCAGATCTTACATCATCAATCTGTACAAACTGCTTCCTATCTTTCAAATAACTATGTACCCACTGCAGCGCTGGTCCTCTAATGCCATACACATTCAATTTCTCAAGGAGAATGATGTGATCTATTGTGTCGAAAGCCTTTTTTAAATCAACAAATATACTTATACATATTGTTTTTATCAACAGCTGTAGTTATTTCTTCCATAAACTCCATGAGAGCCATAGATGTGGAATTATTTGCTCTAAACCCATACTGACTATCACTTAAAATATATTGCCTATCAACAAATTTGTCCAATCTGTTAACAAATAATTTTTCTAAAATTTTTGAGAACTGTGGTAATAATGAAATTGGTTTGTAATTATTAAATGCACATCTATCACCATTTTTAAAGAGTGGAACAACCTTAGCTACTTTTATTCTGTCTGGGAATGTTCCTGTCAAAAAAGACAAATTACATATACATGTAAAGGGACAATAACATCTGAGGAGTCCCGACACATTAACCAAATAATTAACATATAAAATAAACAACTTAGGTCCAAGTACAGAGCCTTGTGGTATTCCGCAGGTAATATTACAAAAATCAGATCTTACATCATCAATCTGTACAAACTGCTTCCTATCTTTCAAATAACTATGTACCCTCTGCAGCGCTGGTCCTCTAATGCCATACACATTCAATTTCTCAAGGAGAATGATGTGATCTATTGTGTCGAAAGCCTTTTTTAAATCAACAAATATACTTATACATATTGTTTTTATCAACAGCTGTAGTTATTTCTTCCATAAACTCCATGAGAGCCATAGATGTGGAATTATTTGCTCTAAACCCATACTGACTATCACTTAAAATATATTGCCTATCAACAAATTTGTCCAATCTGTTAACAAATAATTTTTCTAAAATTTTTGAGAACTGTGGTAATAATGAAATTGGTTTGTAATTATTAAATGCACATTTATCACCATTTTTAAAGAGTGGAACAACCTTAGCTACTTTCATTCTGTCTGGGAATGTTCCTGTCGAAAAAGACAAATTACATATATATGTAAAGGGACAATAGCATGACTCATTATATCTTTCACAAACATCATATCCATGTCTGCCCAGTCTTTAGACTAAATTTAAAAAAAAGTTCAAAACAAAAACAACTGGACTTTATTTAATATACTATACTTTATACTTTAATGTTTTTGTCTTGAATTTTTTTAAATTTACCATGTCCTAGATGACTGAGAATCCTCTTCCACCTGTTACCTGATCCCACCAAATATCACAGTGTAATCTGCAAACATCATAGTCCATGGGAATTCCTGCCTGACCACATCTGTTGGTCAGTTTCACAGATGTAAACAAGGGCAGGTTCAGTGCTGATTCTTCATCCAATTCAGTTCCAGCTTGATGCTATCTGTCACTCCTACATCACATATCACCATTGTCCTGAGTTCTTCATACAGGTACATGTCCTGTACCAGTCCAACATACTTCACTGCCACTCTAGATTTCATTATGCTATACCACACCTCTTCCCTCGGCACCCTGTCATATGATTTTCTAAATCCACAGACACAATGAAGTTCTCTCTGACCCTCTCTGTACTTCTCCATCAGCATCCTCAAAGCAAACATGGCATCTGTGGTGCTATTTCTTGACATGAAACCATACTGCTGCTCACAAATAGTCGCCTCTCCTCCAAGCCTAGCTTCCACAACTCTCTCCTAGACCTTCATTGTTTGGCTCATCAACTTAATTACCCTGTAGTTGCCACAACTCTGTGCATCACCCTTGTTCTTAAAAATGGATATCAGCACACTTCTCCTCCATTCCTCAGGCATTTTCTTACCCTCAAAATATAACCTCACTGCCATCTCTCCAATACATTTCCAAACCTCCACTGGTATGCCATCAATTCAAGTCCTACTGTCTTCCCCTTCTTTATTTTTTTCAGAGCTTTCTGAACTTCACTCACATGAATATTTCCCACTTCCTGATCTACAGTTTTGATGATGTGTACACTTCTTTCTCTTTCATTCTCTTCATTCATTAGCTCTTCAAAGTACTCCTTCCATCGTCCCATTACACTCTCCTCACATGTTAGAACATTACCATTCCCATCTTTAACAAGCCTAACCTGCTGCTTATCCTTTCCAGCCTTATCCCTCTATCTTGCCAATCAGTACAAGTCCTTCTCACCCTTTTCAATGTCCAGCCTTCCATACAATTTATCATATGTCTTCTGCCTTGGCTTTGCTACCTCCCTCTTTGCTCTACATTTCATCTCTTTATATCCCTTTCACCCCTCTTCAGTGTTCTTACTGTCATATTTCTTTGTGGCTAATTTATTCTTTGAATAGCTTCTTGCACTTCACTATTCCACCACCAGGTTGTCTTACCATCATTATCTGTCCAGATGACACACCACATACCTTTCTACCTCTCTCTAATTACTGTTGCTGTAGTCCAGTCATCTGGAAGCTCTTTTATAGCCTTTAACATCTCCTCTCTGAACTCCTCAAAACATTCTTCTTTTCTCAGCTTCCACCATTTAATCTATCTGATTTTACTCTTTTTCTCTCTTTTCACAACAGCAGTCATTCTAGACACAACCATTTGATGCTGTCTGGTCACGCTCTCCCTTGCCACAACCTTACAGTCCTCAATCTCCCTCAGGTTTCCTCTTCTACACAGAATGTAGTCGACCTGCGTACTCCTTCCTCCACTCTAATAGGTAATTCTATTTTCTTACCTCTTTTGGAAATAAGTATGTTGACTACAGCCATTTCCATTCTCTTGGCAAAATCCACCACCATCTGTCCTTCCTGGTTTCTTTTCTTGACACCAGACCTACCTAACACTTCCTCGTCCACTCTAGCCGTTTTCGCATTGACCGGCCCTTAATGGCCCGGCTCGCCCCGCCCCACCTTCTAACCCGGGTTCGGCGTGTTCGCATTTTCTTTTTTTTCCCCGGGTCCGCCCTCATTTTGGAACCATCTCCACCGTGGTTCTGTTCAGGCCGGGCTCCCCCGGCCCAGTTTGACGTAATTTACTGCTCACATTTGATTCGTTGTTTGCAACAGGGGCTGTACTCGTTCTAACAACAACCTCAGCGCAAGCGCTGAATTTCATTAAAATTTTACTACAGAAACCCCTAAAAAATTGTTAGCTGAATTCGTTTTTCTGAGTTTAATTTTTGTTAATAACTGATTACAAATCAGCTTATGTTAGAACGTTAATAACACGAAGCGCGGACCCATTTCCGCCTTTCAGCGCAACCTGAATGTCATTAAAATATAACTAATATTGTCTAACTCATGCCCGCAGCCAGGGTTTTAAAATATAACTAATAATCTCTAACTCCTACGCGTAGCTAGAATGTTAAGAGGGGTGATTCCTTTATAAGCAAAGTGGACTCCTAAAACATCAATCCACCGCCGTGGCTCAAAGGGATCGGCGCTCGGCTTTAAGCTCTACATTTTATCTTGGGCCAGGGAAGCGGGTTTGCGTCCCATCTGGTACAGAGTTATTTTACGTTTTACTTTAAATAAAAAGGAGTTTGTGTTAACCAAACAAACTCCTTTTTATTTACTTCAATAAAAGACAAACGTAAAACAACTTTGTACCAGGTGGGACGCGAACCCGCTTCCCCGGGTCAAGATAAAATGTAGAGCTTAAAGCCGAGCGCCGATCCCTTTGAGCCACGGCGGCGGATTGATGTTTTAGGAGTCCACTTTGCTTATAAAGGAATCACCCCTCTTAACATTCTAGCTACACAAAGGAGTTAGAGATTATCAGTTATATTTTAAAACCCTGGCTGCTCGCACGAGTTAGACAATATTAGTTATATTTTAATGACATTCAGGTCGCGCTGAAAGGTGGAAATGGGTGCGCGCTTCGTGTTATTTACGTTCTAACATAAGCTGATACATAAGCTGATTTGTAATCAGTTATTAACAAAAATTTAACTCAGAAACACTAATATATATTCAGCTAACAAATATTTTTTAGCGGCGTGTCCTCTCTTAAATCACTGTAAGCGCGCACACAAGAACACTCCACCCACGTCAAGTGAACACCCCACCCACTTCAAGGCTTGCTCTCCGGACAGTGCGTAATGATTGGAGGTGGGCCAGGGCTAGCTCTGGGCCAACCAGGGACGAGCCGGACTGGGGAGGGCCGGTCAATGCGAAAACAGCTTCTGTTTCCTTCACTAACATGTCTGTTCAGGTCTGCTCCAATCACCACTCTCTTCTCCCTGGGAATACTCTATCACTTTATCCAGATTCTTCCAAAATTTATCTTTCTCCTCTAGGTCACATCCAACCTGTGGAACATAACCACTGACAAAATTTTGCATTGGATCTTCTACTTATACCTTCAGACACATTACCCTAACTGATAATCCTTTCACCTCTACTACATTCTTTGCCAACTCCTCAGATAAATGATGTTGTTATCTTACTTGTATGTATATGAATGTTTCTGTACAGTGCCCTGAGATGACTTCTGTAATGACTTGGTGATATATAAATAAACTGAATTGAATTGAATTCTCCTTCAGAACCACCCCTACTACATTTGTCTTTCTATCCACACCACAGTAAAACAGTTTCAACAATCTCAAACAAAGGATAAAGTCAGTCCCAGCAGTTCTTCCTCTGATTTTATCCTCAAATGGTGTCCCTGTTGTATTTGTCGATTCCTATAAATATTTGGGTATCTTGTTCAATTAAAATCTCTCTTTTAAGCTTCACATGGAAAACTTAGCAAGGAAACTGAAAGTTAAACTGGGTTTCTTTTTAAGAAATAGATCCTGTCTAACTGTGAATGCTAGGAAATGCCTTGTTAATGCGACTTCCCTCCATTGACTACGGTGACATTATTTACATGAATGCTCCTACAAGCCCCCCGCTGGATGATGTCTATCACGGTGCATTAATATTCATAACTGGCTATAACTACCGTACCCACCACTGCACCCTGTATTCACTGGTTAACTGGACATCATTAACTTCACGCAGACTCTCTCACTGGTACATTTTCATCTTTAAATCACTTCTTTGTCTGCTGCCTTCATACATCTCCTCCTACATGTCTCTTTGTGAGTGCAACTGCAGCGTGCGCTCCCAGGACATTATACAGTGTCCCCTAAGTGCAGACTGAACTAGGTAAAAGGGCCTTCTCCTACGTTGCTCCTGTTTCCTGGAATATCTTGCAAAAAGATCTGAAGCTCTTGACCTTGACCTCTCTAAGTTGCTTTAAACATCTGCTAAGTTAGTGGCAAAAAAACAATGCAGACACTTTTCTGTTTTTAGTTTTCTATCCACCTTATTCCTGATTTGGCGCCACTACCCATAATTCATAGCGGAAGATGGTTGTTTACTTCTGCTTGCGCTATTGTTTACAGTTGCGGAAGATGGCAAATAAACAGACTACAGACTTGTGACCAAGGTGCAAGAGCTAGATATCTGCAAAAAATAGCAGTGGTCGGAGTTGACCCCTACGAGTTAGAGAAAGAAATCATGTCAGATGAAACGGACAAGTTATCACCAAGAAGTTGTGGAATGCCATGTTATTTTTATTATAATCTTTATTTTACTCATTTATTTCATATCCTTGTAGTTAAGTTTATATACATTTTTTGACTTTGAAGCCTTTGAAGGTGTTTTTTTCCACAAAGTAACACAATTCAGTCTCCCTGAGGCAAGTAAACCAGTTTGTATTTCACTTCAAGCTGAAAGAACAATCTTAGCAGGCTCAAAAAACAAGTTTCAAATCAGCACAGTTAGCAACAAGCATTTCTAAACTTCTAAATCTGTTAAAGTGACAATGCAGTTTTTTTCCATACACTCAGAGTAAACACTTTCAGAGTCACATAAAGCTTCTCTTTTAAAACGTTTAATAACTTAATTCAAATCAAGTCTCTACACATAGCAGGCAAAGATCCATATACACAAAAAGTCAAAGTCTAACCTTTTTAAACATTTTCAAACTGGTCTTCCCTTATGTACTCTCAAGACTTGTGTGAAATCTGAAATGTTTTAATTAATTGTTATTGAGAAATGTAGGTTTGGTGTTATATAATATTAAACTTGAATAGCTTGTAAGCTTAGGTACATGAATTAGTTACTATTTTCATTTTATTTGTTACTGCATTGCATCAGCTATTTTTTGGGTAAACACAATTTCATTGGAAGCTGTTTTTTGTTGTTTTCACTCTGGGCTGGGAAAGTTTTGGAATCTGGATAGATACCATCGGGTCATGACCTTAGTACACCCTTAAAAGCATATGACATAAGTTTGTATTGTTATCTTCAAAAGTAATTGTTTTGTTGTTGTCAAATATGTACAAAACAAAGTCTGTTGCATGCGAAGGTGTGTATAAATATATCCTCCACTGTTGAAATCCTTAGAACACAGCTAGAACTTGTTGGAGTTGCATCTCAAATTGTGTTCTCCTTTTGCAAAAGAAAATAAACCTTGCTCTTGTATTTAAAGTTTCTCAGTCTATCAGTTTATTAAAGAAAGCTTTGATAAACTTCCACAATTTGGCATCACAGAACAGGATTCTTCGTGGTCCACCCTTTTCGATAGACCCAGGACAGGGACTGATCACCAGGAATTGTAGGATTCTTCCTCCAACCTCCAGTAGGACATTGAGAGTGGGAGGACGTTCTGGTTTCCATCGGAGAGGAATCGATCACGACAGAATCTTTTCGAACCAGACTGAGACAACAAAAATCAATCATCAGGTAAATTATAAATTAACAATTTTTATGTGATAAAGTATTTACATGAACGCTCCTACAAGCACCCCGCTGGATGATGTCTATCACGGTGCATTAATATTCATAACTGGCTATAACTACCGTACCCACCACTGCACCCTGTATTCACTGGTTAACTGGACATCATTAACTTCACGCACGCATTAAGAGATAAAACCGGGGTAGATTTGTGTAAGCAAATCGAGGTAGGTTCCAATTACGAACAAAGATGTTAACAGTAATAAAAGTAGGTTTTAAGAACTAAAACCGAGGTTGATTTGTATTAACAAATCGAGGTAGGTTCTAATGGAGAACGAGAGGTTAATAGTGAATGATAAAGGTAGATTGTATTAACAAATCTAGGTAAGATCTAGTTCAGAACCAAGAGGTTAAACAGCAAATAGCGCACAAGGTTTAATAAGAAATTAAATAAGATGGGTGCAGGCAAGAAGCATGGAGATTAATGTCACAGTTTTGTTTCACAGTGGCACTAAATTCAATTTCCCTAGGAATGAGGAAATTCAAAGAATAGGAGAACAATTATTAAAACATAAACTAAAAACGTATAGCATGAAGAAAATTCCACAAGACATGCTTGTTGCAATGTACAAGTCACGAACAAGCTTTTAAAGTATGGAAGAATGAATAAAAAATTCTTGCACAACGAGCAGAGTCGAAAACTTATCAGATGACCCAAAAAATTGGAAAGGCAGCCAAACTTGTTCCAAAACCAATTGAGACAATGACAAAATCACAAACAGAGCAGGAAAAAAAAAAAACACTTAAGGACAAATTAAACATGTCTTTCTCTCACTCTCCTCCTTCTCTTTACATGCACCGGAGTCCTATGACCACAAGTCTCCCACGGCACCCCAGTTGTACCCCTCTCTGGCCACTCCACCACTATACGCTCCCCCTATGGCTGAAAAAAGCTGCCAGCTGAACAACAAGTCCACATGACCCCACCACCAAAACCTGTTTGGGCCCTGGACTCTGATGATAACTTTCAATGATACACCCCCCCCCCCGCCTCCAGCACTGCCTGAGGCTGATGAAGAGGATGATACCCTTGTGTTCCCCCTCCTTCTGACATCCAAGGCCCCACTGGCATGTCCACCAGGAACATGACCCAGAAGGACAAAGAAAGAGAAGCACTCCTCCTCCACGAAACTGAACTGCTGAAGAAAATTGCTGCACTGACATTAAATAAAGAGGGAAACACAGATGACCCAGACCACCTGCTCACAAACCCCATGCTAGAAGTTAGAGGACCAACTGGTTCTTAGTTGGTGTACAGAGCATGGTCAAAGGTGGCCCTGATCGACATGGCAAAGCAGTACTTGCCCGACATAGCACAAGGAGGGAAAGCAATCTCTACTGCTATGCTGAACATGATAGAGGTCATCCGGCCCACACTGGCTGAACTCAAAACAATCCTGGCCTCAGTATATGGGATTGGGTTCATCGCCACCATCGGGACCCTGTTCGAAAGGGAGGATGGACGCCACATCACCAACATTCAAGGTAACCACGCAGACAACTGTGACTTCGTTAAGAATGTGAAAGTCATCTCCGAACGCATAGAGACTACATATCCACAAACTCCAAGCTTTACCACCATCTGAGACACTGCCCAAAAAACCAAATGAGTCCCTTCAAGACTACTTTAACAGACTGTTACCTGTTTTCAGAACCCACTCAGGCATCGAGTTTCCATATGGTGAGTGGAGAAATGAGCAACAAGCAACAACTTTTGAGACTATTTTATGTCAACCTTTGATGAGTGGGCTCCTCCCACCAATCTGCAAGTCTGTTCAGAACACATACATCAGCTGGAAAGCTAGTCTCCACCTGAATGAACTCCTCAGACATGCACATCATGCCTGGGACCAACACACGTCTGATCAGAGCTTTGCACAGAGAAGAAAGCAGAAACAAGCTGAAGAGGCACAACTCGCACTACTGAAAGCAGCAGCCACACAAATGACTCTGAACATAGCTGCTGTCCAACCAGCTCCACCAGTGATGACAAAACAACAGTCTGTCCAGCCTTACCAACACCAGGCTGACCCCTCAGACCCCCGTCCATGCTTCCTGTGTGGGGGTCTGGATCACTGGATAAGAAACTGCCTTCACAAAAAAAACAGTGGCATGGAAGAGGACACCCACATGGTGAACAATGCTTTTCCCCGGGCCAACACCAAAAGGGTGGACACGGCCCGGGGCACCAGAGAGGCAGAGGACAGAGAGGAGATGTCTACTAGTGTCGGGAGACCGGGACGTAGGACTTCAAACTGCAAGTATCAATACACACACAACTGTTTTTCCTATATACACAGATGAGGTCATTCCAACTTACTCATTTTTGATGACCCCTGAGACACACCTACACAGCCTGTCACTATGTTGGAATGCAGCTGCTTGTTTTGTGTTGACAACACTCAACAATGACCAAAGACTGTATTTCTCAGTGGCAAACTCAGCACCACATATTTCACTGGCTAAAAATGATTGACAACAACAAATGACTAGCAATGTCCTCTTTGTCTTAGGATGACCCAGAATTGGCATCAGTCCCGATCCACTTGTGGACATATACTAAGTATGATGTAGGATTTATTAGAGGCCAAGAACCTGTTCAAATCACACCCAAGTTCTCATACAGGCCCAAGATCCCTCAGTACCCCCTGAAACCAGAAGCAGAACAGGGCATTACACCTGTTTTTCACTCTCTTCTTAAAGCAGGTGTGATTGTTCCTTGTCCATCTTCCCCAGTTAGAATGCCCATCTTTCCTGTTAAAAAGATCTCCCCCCCCACACACATACACACAGATGAATGGCATTTTGTTCAGGATCTGAGAGCCATTAATTCTGTTGTCCAGGCCTGGCCCCCATCGTCCCAAATCCCTATGTTATTTTATCACAAATTCCATCAGGGTCCACTCATTTTTAGTAATTGACTTAGCAAATGCTTTCTTTAGCGTCCTTGTTCATCCCAAAAGCCAATTTTGGTTTGCTTTTCAATTTAAAGGTCTTATAGGTTCACCTGCCTTTGTCAAGGCTACTGTGAGTCACCCACCATTTTTTATCAAGTGCTAAATGACAGCCTTGCTGGGTTTTCACTTCCTCCTGACTGTGCATTGTTGCAATATGTTGATGACTTGTTGTTGGCTGCTTCCTCTGAGCATGTTTGCAGAGAAAACACTGTTTGTCTGCTCCAGTACTTATCTGAACAAGGCCACAAGGCCTCATTGTCAAAATTGCAGTTTCTTCAAACCACTGTGACATTCCTGAGCCACAGAATCCCCTTTCATAAGACGCATCAATCTGGCTCTGATGTGTGTTCAGACCCTTAACGAGCATTCAGAAAACATACAAACGCGGCTTGGCGAGTAAAGTTGACTCGCCTCTGATCCGTGCCTGACCCATGAGCAGAGGTAGTGTTAAACCCGCATCTGTCGACTTGTGAAAGGTCTCGGGGCTGCGTGGCTTCAAACTTATTTGAATAATGACGTACTCTCCCACGTACTATCCCGGCGCACACTGTCGCGCTGTATTTAAATGTGTAAACAACAACATGACATCTGTATTTTGCTCGCGCATCACTTGCTATTCTTCGCCGAATCTTTTTCTTTTTTTATTGATCATCACGGAAATGTCTAATTGGGGTGATGCAGAGACCTGTGTGCTCCTGTCTCTGCGCGCAGAGGAGGAAAAAGGGACTTACCGGTACAGTGAAGGATGGGGCCCTTCTGGAGCGGATTGCTTTACTGATGCGAGAGCAAAAAAAAAAAAAAAAGCATTCGGAGAAACACAACGATGTTCGCTAGCGTCGCCATGTTTGTTTACATCCACCTCTGCGGTGCGGTCCCACGTTAAACACGCAGGCACCACGTCCTCTGAGCAGCAGATTTTCACCACGCCTCTTTTCAACACGCGCTCCAAATCGTTTTGTGAATGCTCCTTTGAGGGCGGGCTGTGGCCGGATTCAACTTTGTTTTATGAATGACCCGATGGGTATTAAAGCCGGACTCGTCTGTGCGGGAACTGCACGGGTCTGACTTATGAAAGGGGCTAGTATCTCTGCTGAAGGAAGGGAGATTGCAGACAGTCGTGTTAAAACCATAGTGAGTCTGCCTCTGCCCGAGACAAAGAAACAGTTAATGACCTTTTTAGGATTGTGTGTAGACATTTTTATACCAAACTACACTGAAATGGAGACTCCGTCACGTAACGTATGTCATGACAAAGGGTTATAAATGAGCTCAAAACTGACCTGATCTAACGAAGCCCTGCAGCCCTTTGAAGTACTTAAAATTCAGCTTCAGAAAGCACCTATTATCCAGGATACCAAACCATCGGAAACAGAGGAGCAGGGCGAGCCAAACTCGCCACAAGCAATCTAGGTTCCACCAGGTTGCCAACACTGCTCACTCAGTACCATCAGGTAACTGAGGTAGCAGATGTCACGGCTCACTCACTAGACTAATTGTCCAAGTGGGGGAGCCGACCAAAGCAGCTTACTCACTAGAGCCCGAGTCTAGGTGAGGCAACGATCTCCAGTTCTTGTTTCCACCCTCCAATCACCCCCTGGTTCATCATTCCCACACCCTGTTGATACCCCCCAATGCCCACTGACCCACTCATTAACAACCAAATCCCACCTCTGAACTGTTCCTGAACTTTTAACCGACCCCTGAACACAGAACTGCTCCTGAACTCCTGAAAACCCGCTGACCCATCCCCAGACCACTCTCTGTTTCTGTCTCTGTCTCTGTCTCTGTCTCGGTCTCTCTCTCTCTCTCTCTCTCTCTCTCTCTCTCTCTCTCTCTCGCTCCCCTCTGTCTTCCTGCCCAAACTCCACTCCTACCAGAACTCTGACAGAAAACGTTCTGAACTTTGACAAGATGGGCCTGTTCCAGAACCCCTGGAAGACCACCCTGATGATAAGTGGAGTAGCCATCCTCATGTGTGGTATTTTATTTTTGTGTGTACATTTTTGCCTGTTTCCATGAGAAGGACCATGTGAAAAAACTGGTAAGAAAAAAAGGTTTAATTTTTATTTTTGTTTGTTATTTTTTTACTATTATTATTTTCTTTCATTTTTAGCTTGCTCAAAATAAAGGGATTTGTCCCCTGCAAAAACAGTACTTGCATTCCTTCCAACTGATATTCATGACAGTCAGATATTAAAACATATATTGTAAAGCACATATGTCTTGAAGGATTATTTTAATCTATCAGTGCCTAATGTTCTGTCTGTACATATTTAATTTTGTTGTTGTTCCTAAGGGAACAAAAGGGAGGAATTGTGGAATGCCATGTTATTTTCATTATGATCTTTAATTTACTCATTTATTTCATATACTTGTTGTTAAGTTTATATACATTTTTTTTTACTCTTAAGCCTTTGAAGGTGTGGTTTCCACAAAGTAACACAATCCAGTCTCCCTGAGGCAAGTAAACCAGTTTGTATTTCACTTCAAGCTGAAATACCAATCTTATCAGGCTCGAAAAACAAGTTTCAAATCAGCACAGTGAGTAACAAGCATTTCTTATGCCGGGTACACACCAAACGCGTTTTGAGCAGCCAAAGCAGCCAGTTTTCATGCAAAGTGTATGGTGGCCGCGTATCTAGGAGCACCGCAATGTGCTACAGTGCATTTTGAGCAGTTTGAGAACTGTGGGTGATTAATGTCTTTTAATGAAAATGAAAATGATTTGGCTACAGAATAAATACCAGATCAAAAACAATGTTCAACAAGGAATGATAGAGACCAGCGTAGTTTCAGATTTTAAACAAATGAACAGATTCCTCGTCATGTCTGACCGCCTGATTGGAGCAGCCAACCTTTCAAGAATCCAAGACTGGACCCAGGTCTAGGATCTGAGACTGGACCAAGGTCTAGGAGTCCTTACACTGTAGCTTTTCTTTTGATGGAACTCGGCCCTTCACTCGTCTGTACCTTAAAAAAAGATTAGTAAGCATTGTCATGTTTGTATCACAAAGTCTAAACTAAGACTCCAAGTTTGCTACTCAAAGTAGAAAAAATAAATACAGTTGCTCCTACAGTGAATCTATAGTGCACTTTGAATTACTATAGTGCACTTTGAATAACACAAAAATCAACTCTACACTCATGTAAGCTCTGTTAGCATAACAGAACCTGTAAAGTGTCACTTAGCTTATGCTGGTGAAGATTCTCAGTCATCCAGGACATGATAAAATAAAAAAGGCGTTCAATGCAAAAACAACTGGACTTTATTTGTAACAGAACATTTCGCTTCTTATCCAACCGAGAATTGAGAAAGATCCTCGGATGGATGAGAGGCGAAACGTCTTGTTACAAATAAAGTCCAGTTGTTTTTGTATTGAACGCCTTTTTTATGTCACTTAGCTTATTACGTTTTAGGAATAAAGGTTCAAAATAAAATATTAACATGCAACCTCTTAACAAAAAACGGTCTAGGCTAAACACGGGACCAGAACCAGAACTTTGTGGCCATGAGAGGTGTGTGGATGTTAGCATGTAGCATAGCATTGCTAAGCTAGCGAAGGTAACAGAGATGCTAGGTCATGAAAAAACTGTTCAAACACACATTGTTTAGCAAAATTATTCGTATAGAATTTTGGTTTACTGGACAAAAAGTGATCGGAGCATATTTTGGATATCTTCAAGGGCAGATCCGGCTGATATTACGCAGCCAGACTCGTCGACTTCTGTGGTGAGGTGCTCGGTTTCTCTGGTCCTTCATTTTTCCTTATTATCGGAATTAAGAAAAAATTCCGCTTGACGTTTCACCGATTGGAACACCCACTGACCCAACATGAAGTAACCATTGCAATTGATTAGAAATAAACAAATAAAAAACACAAATAATTTACTGCCTGTAGACTAGGCTGTAACTACTGCTCTGGGAGCTTAGTTATGCAGGAAGTGTACAACCGTTAGGCGGAAGTAGTGGACTGTCATGGCGGCCCACATACGCTCTTGCAGAATAAGGTGGAAACCACCTTACAATCTAGCTGTTTTTATTGTTGTTGCTTCTTTTCCTTTAGACTTTCCTTTGGGTTTCTATTTTGTTATGATTTGTTAATTGTTGTTGTTGTTATTCACTTTTGTCATCACTCTTTGTTAAGAAATCAGGTCTATCTTGTAAGTTAGTCCCCAAGGCTCAATGGGATTAATATGTCTAAATAAAGGTTGAATTAAAAAAAAAACCTTCTCCAATGATGTGAGCCTTGCTGCCCTTCCACTTGGTCTCTTGGACACATAAAACATCTACCTTCCTTCTTTGCATCATCAGCTAGCTCTCTATTTTTGCTTGTCATTGTCCTCACATTTAAAATTGACACCCTCAGTCCTACATTCTTTACTTTCCTCTTTGCCTTCTGTCTCCTGGCATGTTTCCCTCCTTGTGGTTTTTGACTAACAGTATCACAATTTCCGCCCGCACTCGTTTGTCAACAGTACCGGTGGCGGTTGTTGTTAACCTGGACCTCAAATCTGGTATGGTGTCACTTACTGTAGATGAACTCACATTTTAGTTTTGGCAAAGTGTTTACGTCGGATGCCCTTCCTGACACAAGCCTCACCATTTACCTGGGCTTGGGACCGGCACAAGAGGTACACAACCTTGCCCCTCCTTATCTATCTGACCTCTCTCTCCATCCCATCACGCTCTCTCAGCTCCTCTTCGCTACATCTCCATGTACCCTCTGCCCACCTCTCCACCATGGGGAGCAGGGCCTTCACCTGCTCTTCCCCTCAACTCTGGAACTCTCTACCGCCAAACCTACGAAACACCACCTCCCTTTCTCTGTTCAAGACTGCTCTGAAAACACATCTCTTTAGACTCGCTTATCTTTAACTTTACTAAATGTATTTTATATTCTTTTAAATTTTATATTCTTTATTTATTTTCTATTTCAATTTATTCCTGCCGATGTTTGCACTGTGCTTGTTGTTTGTTTTACACAATCTCTTTGATATGTTTCTTGCTGTGAAGTGCCCTTGGGTGTCCTGAAAGGCGCTTTTAAATAAAACTATTATTATTATTATTATTATTATTATTATTATTATTATTATTATTATTATTATTATTATTATTATTATTATTATTATAATACACTGGCTTGTGCTCCCTAATGGCTGGTTTAGGGGTATGATCAATCACTAATAAAAAAAAAAGACAATGGAGTATATTTTATCTATTCCAAAATCGTTCCGAAATGTGACCAGTTTCCAAACTACACAATGTCAGCAGCACAAGTCTCTCTTTAGCAGGGTTCAAATGTGTGGATTCTAGAGTAACACAATTTACACATTTACGCATTTACACCTCTACATGCAAGAAGAGAGCCACCTGCATCATGGAGGGCCCCACTCACCCAGCACACACACACTTTTTGCCCCGCTTCCCTCAAGAAGGAGGTTAAGGATCATTAAGTGTAGAACCACTAGACTAAGGAACAACTTCTACCCTGAGTCTGTTAGACTCATGAATATCTAACCAGGATAATCACTGTGGAAAATCACATCATGTTGCTCCTGATCTGTTTCATGCTGCTGCTGATCTGTTTCATGTTGCTGCTGATCTGTTTCATGTTGCTGTGTTAATTTGTGCTCATCTGCTCACACAGACTGATGTTTGTGCTGCTGTTCAACATTATGCTTTTGTGCTAATTAGTGCTTAGTGTATGTTTAGTTGATGTTTTTTCTTAGTTCATATCTTATATCTTATTACTGTTTTTCTTTTACATTTCATTGTTGGATGTAACTGGGACTTGTGTACATAATTTCGTTCCACCACATGTACCACATGGGGTGCGAATGATTAATAATTAACCTTGAATCCTTGAATTAATGTGGATCTTCGTTTGAAAAAAAAATTCAGTTTAAAAAATATCTTCAAAAAGTGTTAACTGCAGTAGATTGCACAGTCACTTTTTTTCTGAGTACGGTACCGTAGTATAAAAACTCAAATAAAAGGAAAACTGAATTGTTCACGTGTTGCTTTCTATGCGCTTTGTGTGTGTGAGAGTATTTTGATTATTTGGTACTATAATCAATTCTGATTGTTGCCCTTTGTTGCACACAAGCTATTCAAATTGTACTGGGAGTCAGGATATGATGGCAGTTACCCTGCAGACTGAAACCACCACTTGACTCCATTTATAATCATGTAATGTGGCCCTAAATTTTTATAATCATTACCAGAAGGAACTGTGTATAATAGAGTACAATGGTCCAAATCAGATAAGAAACTATGGTATTCAGACTTTTTGCTGCAATTTTCTTAGCAGTGTCGATATGACGATTTACACAGAAGTAATTATCTTCGTTATTTATACTGCAAAAGTGTGAGTGTTAACCTAAAAAAGCTAAGTACGGTCCTCTGGACATTCAAAAAACCCAAAACAAAACAAAGCAAAAAAAAAAAAATTGTAGAAACGTTTCGTCTTTCGTCCGAAAGACTTCCTCAGTCTGAGATGCTGCATTCAGCTCAGTCTTATAAATAGCACCCTCTCACAGTGGATCAACCCGTTGGCTGATGACAGCTGAAACCAGCTGCTCACATGATCAAGGAGGACCATCAGCCTAACGATGGATCGTTAGCACCCTGATGATTGTTTGCTATTCACAGAGGGCTGAGTGATACTAGCAATAACAGCATTGTAAGAGGGGGACAGTTGAACCCGGAGGCCTCCACCCCTGTTTAATTATGGGCGGTTTCTTTTCGCAAAGATGGCCTCCTTTACTCCTCTCTCAAACCATTGTTCCTCTATCAAGGATGTGAACATCTTCATCCCTGAAAGAGTGACCGCTGGCGTGGAGATGAGTGTAGACCGCAGTCCTGACCTGATGAGGCTGTCTGAGGAAGTCTTTCGGATGAAAGATGAAACGTTTCTACAAATTATTTTTTTTGCTTAGTTTTTTTTTTTTTATGTCCAAAGGACCAGACTTAGCTTTTTTAGATTTTTCTACATGGATTATTGAGCATGCATCAGGGCGTGAGTGTTAACCATTTCATTTGTGCAAATGGTAGAATATCTGCATATTACATTCAATGCAAAGATCCAATAAAATATTACAGTTTGTCACACTAAGAGAAATTTACTGGGGAATTGGCAGCCTCCAGCCTCTTATATTGCAACCCCACGTTTTTGCCAGTATTTGTTATATATAAGGATTGAAACTATCATTGTAAGAGTCCGTGTTCTCTTTTGAATTAAAATGCCTTTAGAGGAATATTTACTTTGCCAAAATGGCAAAGCAGCTGAAGTCTGTCAGCTCAGCTGTAGACAAAAACTCAAAATACAGCACCTATTTACAGGTATTCCTGAAAATCAGTGAGAAGTATGGGGAGGAAGAACAAGTACTTGCCAGAGTTTTCGACTAAGTAGACTAACAGGTTTGCAAGTTCTCAGCGGGTTGGGCTTTAAATCTTGCCTACATGTCTGCTGCCCTGTTTCCCCTCTTATCCTCAGTTGAACACTTTTCAGTCAGCTCAAAGTGCTCAGCCTCAGGCAAAGTTAGCGCAGAAATGACAGGAAAACATGGACAATCTGTGCACGAGAAATCGTTGCTCTTTACCCCTGTTTGGAAACCTGAATGTTAGTTGATGTCCTCGCATGCCCCGAGCGTCTCTCATGACTCCCAGCAGCAGAAAAACAGCAGAAACGCCACTCCACAGCCCGGAGGTTTTAATACAAGCTTTATGAGTTTACACAGGTGGAGGTCTTGGAATCCAGTCTGTACAAGGTATTAAATATTTAGAGCAGTTTAGATACCCAGCCCCTGGAAAATATAGCTCAGAAATGCATTTACAGAAAAAATAAATACAGCAACAACTGTCATTTGACTATTTTTATATAAGCTCTTCATTGAGAGCTTCTCAATTATGTGAAATCAGTTGAGATGGTTGATCCGTGCAAAAATTTGAGCTAAATACATTGAGTATACTGTATGTGTCTATTTCAAAATGACAGCCGAATAAACTTTATTTTAATGATAATGACTATTTTCTCCAATCCATTACATTCTGCTAGCTGTCATAATGACTGTCAGCAGCATCCTGTAAGGCTTAGTTTAGAGCTGACCGCCAATAAGAGTGAAAAAGTGTAAACAAGGAGCACTGGATAAATAGTGGACCAGTGGTTTTTACTCAGCTCCATGTGGCTGTTGGTCCACTAATTAAACCCATTATTAGTCGTTAATGTACTGTGCTACAGTGTTTCAGACGTGCAGGAAGTTAGCTCTTATTGTGGTGAGAAACAGCTGACTGGAGTGAGGGCGTGTATAATGTTAGGGATACAATTAGAGTAATTTAAACTTGTCAACATGTCAAAGTTGATTTTTCTGTTTGACGATAATCCAAAACAATCAGTTGTCAATATACCGGTACAGGTACATAAAATAAACAGGATTGAGTAACATTTCAAATACATTTTACAAGTAACTTTTCCTGCAGATCAGCTTGCAAAATGAAGTGCACGCTCCAGTTTCTTTCTCATATTTTTTTTTATGAAAAAGGGTCACTACTTTAATGTACTCATTCCAAAAAAACATGTTTATTGTTCTTGAACAGTTTTTTGGCTGAATTATGTTTGCATTGTGTTGTTGACTTGCTGCAAAAACATTTTTTTCTTGAGATTCACTTTCTAGACATTGTTTCAACATTTTTTTCAATCAAAATAAGACTTGCATAAATCAGAAATCAAACTTTCAGTGAACATGAAGAGACACATCCCTGCACTGTTGTTTTTTCTTTACTATCTTTGATCTGTATTTTAATTGTGCATAATAAATTAAACTAAAATTAAAAACATATAATATGAATACAGCATGCTAGACTCAAAGTTTTTTTACAGTATTCTCTGACCAGCCTTACTTAAGGATGCCCAATGTGCCTTACTGCATATGCCACTTTTGCCTCTATACCAACATCAACTACTACCTCATACATATACTGTGTACATTAACTCATATGCTGCTTTGCCACTCTTTGCAAATGTCAATGCTAGAACCTTCAGTTTATTTTATAGATATACTTTTTATACTTTTTTATACTACTATGCAAAAACTCAGGACAGTATTACACTTTTATTATTTCATTTTATGCTTATGTTCATTAAATGTTTAGTGTTTTAGTGTTGGTGTAAATTTTCATACTTTTATACTACTATGCAAAAACTCAGGACAGTGTTACACTTTTACTATTTTATGCTTATGTTTATTAAATGTTTCAGTGTTTTAGTGTTTAAATGGTTACTGTTGCACCGAGGGACTGAGAGAAACGCAATTTCAATCCTGTGTATGTCCTGTACATATTGCAGTTCTGACAATAAAGTTGACTTTGACTTTGACTTTTGACTTTATCCTGAAATGATGGTGATATAATGGAGTTTTATCATTCTCCAAACTTAACACTTCTCATTTTATTAATCAGAACTCATATTTAATCTAATTTATACATAACAGTTTCCTGGTGTTTTACTACAAAGTAGCTTGTGGTAGTTTTTAGAAAAGTTGTTGTCTCTTTAAAGGTTTAGGTTATAGTTTGGTAGACTCGGTTCATTTGGGGACCAAAGTTCAGAACATTTGTTTACATTTCAGCTGGTGCAGTTCGCATTCACACTGCACTGAGTCAATCAAGCAAACCTGTTCCCCTCACCCCCCTCGCCTGTGGTGGCGCTCATAGTTGCCAAGTCCGCTTATTTCAAGCGGCATTGGGCTTGTTTTTCCCTGGAGTCGCTTTCAAATTTGATCAGCCGCTTGTGGCGGTTTTTGGGGCTTCTCGCGGACATTGAGTCGCTTATTTGTGCTTGTTTTTCAGTCGAGCAGTAATGCGAGTGGTAGGTAGTTTGTCACACCCCCCCTTCCACGTATGTTACGTCAAGGCGGATGTTACGTTCAGGTGCAGTTGGCGCAAGCGACAGTCAGAGCCGGTAAAACTACATAAGCGCGAGCAATTAAAGGTGCAGTCTGCAGTTTCTGTAGAACATCAGCACTTAGAAAAATTTTCAACAAGCAAAGCATTCTGATCCCTCCCCCTCAGAGCCATATATGGCTCTGCCCCCTTGTGGTCTGTTGAAATTCAAATTCAAGCTCTGTTTTTATTGGCTGATTCAAATTCAAGCTCGGTTTTTATTGGCTGGTTACAAACTTTGTTTTTATTGGCTGGAAAATGGCGGGTCACTTTTTCTTTTTAGAAATGCTTATTTACCACCTGGAGAAGCAAGGGGACAATATTTTTTTTTAGTTTTTTTCAGAGATTACCTCTCTAACATCAATCTAGTGACAGAGTGAAGAAATATGTTAAAAACATATTGTTAGTAAAGTTACATATAGCAGTTTAATGATGAGTCAGCATGAGCAGCATATAGTGACACAACATATATATCTTGTCAGTGACCTGTCAGTGACTGAGCACCTGTCAGTGACTGAGCACCTGTCAGTGACTGAGCACCTGTCAGTGACTGAGCACCTGTCAGTGACTGAGCACCTGTGGAGGAAGTGGACGCGGGCACACCTTGGCTGCCGCTGCTCCTCGTACTTTTTGCTTTTTGAAGCCTTTTTTATTACTTTCTGCTGTTTTTTTTCACCGAGCCTTGTTGGACATTTCTACCTTTCTCGACTGCAGAGTGCGACAGGCGTAAGCCTGTGTACAGCACCTGTACAAGCGGACGCGGACATTTCTACCTTTCTTTGAACTTTTCTACCTTTCTTGAACGCAGAGTGCGGCAGGCGCAAGCCTGTGTACAGCACCTGTGTGAATCGGACACGGACATTTCTACCTTTCTGTGATTAAGTTTTGTGTTTTAGTTAGTTAGTTTTAGAGCAACTGTCTTTTCTGACTGCGTTGTGGATCTGCAAACATTATAAGTTGCCGGTCAAAGCAGATGACCGCTTGTCCTGAGCCTGGGTCTGCTAGAGGTTTCTTCCTTCTAAAAGGGAGTTTTTCCTTTCCACTGATGCCATTGTGCTTGCTCAGGATGGGAGATCGTGGCGAAGCCAAGATTTGACTTGTTTGCTGGAGTCATTAGATAGAAAACTTTACTAGTCTAACCGGAATTTTAATAATAGTAGGGGCTGCTAGCTCCCGCTAGCTTCAACACAAATTTAGCTTCGAGTATCACGTAGCTGCACTTATTGTTCGCTTACCTGCTGCCTCTCTCAACTTCCTGTGTCCTCTGGACTGTTCTGGACTCTCTCCTGTACTCCTTCAAGGTAATGCTCGTTCGAGTTACATCTCTTTGCTTCTTGTATATCTTTCTCGGAGCCGTGGGCCTGCTGCTAGCGGCTAGCTCTGTGCTAGCCTCCTCCGGCTCGTGGATGTTGACGTATTCCGCTTCGCAGTTGTTTGAACTTAACAACTGCTCCATTCCTCCTTCTATTTCCACCATCAAACAACTGGGACTTCTGCGTAGACCTCGTTACATCCATAGAAGCTCTCGAAAGAAAACTGTTTATTCTCAAACGAACTCTGATTCGATTAGTGCTGTCTGGACTGAGAGACGTGTCGCACCTCGATGGCGTCATCAGAACGCTGCGTCTGTAGGCCTTTGTAGTCCTCTGCGCACGAAGTGGCGAGGAAAACGTGGAGTGGACTTCAGTCTGCTTAAACCGGTTCAAAAAGCTCCTATTCCAACTGGTATTAAATTAGAACTTTTCAATGTGCAGTCTCTTTCCAACAAGTCATGTTTAATTCATGATCACATTCTGGAGAAGGACTTGGACCTCATGTGTCTTACAGAGACGTGGCACCAACCAGAGGTGTTCAGTTCTCTGAATGAGGCGTGTCCCTCTGGATACAGTTATCTGCAGAGAGCCCGCAGCACTGGCCGCGGTGGTGGTCTGGCTGTAATCTACCGCAGTAATTTAAAATTGTCTCATCTGTCTTCTCAGGACTTTTCCTCTTTTGAATGTCTGGCTTTCAGCTTCAAAGCCCCACTCCTGATGAATGTTATATTAATTTATAGACCTCCCAAACCGCATGTTTCATTTAACTCAGAGATGCATGACCTCCTCACCTTTTTCTGCACCTCCCCTGTGAAGACTATTTTTCTTGGCGACTTAAATATCCACGTGGACAATTCTTCTTCACCTCTGGCAACAGATTTTAAGTCTCTTCTGGACTCTCTTAATCTCACTCAACATGTTGACGCCCCTACGCACAGCAGGGGGCATACTCTGGATTTGGTGATTACAGACACTGTACTCATCAATAACTTATCTGTATATGACCTGGGTGTCTCAGACCACAGGGTCATCTCCCTGGAAGTGCCTTCATCTTCGCCTGCTTCAAATCCAAAACGACCCATCCAGTTCCGTGACCTTAAAAACATCTCCCTTGATGTTTTGTCTGCTGATCTTCACACACTGACCGCTGTCAATCATCCTTCTGCAGATGACTCTGTGGATTACTACAACCAATCTCTTCGGGAGCTCCTGGACCTACACGCCCCCTTAAAGACAAGACTGGTGTCTTTCTCGCGCTCAGCTCCTTGGTACACTGATGAGCTGCGCAAGATGAAGGCAACTGGCCGTGCTATTGAGAGACGTGTAAAATCATCTGGTCTGTCTGTGCATAAGCAGGCATATAAAGAACATCAGAAAGCATACGCCTATTCTCTTAAAGAAGCACGCTCCAAATATTATTCTAACATCATCAACACCTGCCCTGGAAACTCTAAACAGCTCTTCTCCACAATCACTCGTCTGCTTAATCCCATTAAGCAAACTCTTGAGGACTCTGCTCAAAAATGCGACCTGTTTCTTTCATCTTTTAAAACCAAAGTTGACACTATCAGATCTCAGCTCCACAACCTCCCCGTTCTCAGTGTGCCACCCACCCGTCTGCATTCTGGGACCCTAAACAGCTTTGACGAAGTTGTTCAGAGTGAGGTGGAGGCCATCATCAAGAAAATGAAGCCTTCATCCTGCGCCCTGGATCCTTTCCCCTCTTCTCTCATAAAAACCAATCATTCTGCAATAGGCCCACTTATCACTCAAATAATAAATCAGTCTCTACAATCTGGTCATGTTCCACTGCCTCTAAAAACCGCCATCATTAGGCCTCTTCTGAAAAAATCTAATTTGGATCCCGACATTTTTTCAAATTACCGCCCAATTTCACACCTCCCTTTTCTGTCTAAAGTGCTGGAAAAAGCTGTTGCTGCTCAGCTGCAGGATCACTTACAACAACACTCCCTGTATGAGAAGTTCCAGTCTGGATTCAGGGCAGCTCACAGTACAGAGACTGCATTGCTGAGGGTTACCAATGATGTCCTCTTGGCTGCTGACACTGGCTCTCCCTCCATCCTTGTCCTCCTTGACCTCACTGCAGCCTTCGACACTGTGGACCATAGTATCCTCCTCCACCGTCTTCATGTGGAGGTCGGTCTCTGCGACACAGTCCTGGACTGGTTCAAATCTTTCCTCTCCAATAGGCTGGAATGTGTTAGTCTTGGCAACGCCACGTCCCAGACAGTTTGTGTCTCCTGTGGTGTCCCTCAGGGGTCGGTTCTGGGGCCCCTGCTGTTTTCCCTTTACATGCTGCCTTTAGGTCAAATTATTAATCAGTTCAACATTTCTTTTCACTGTTATGCCGACGATACACAGCTTTACATCAGGACTGGAGCATCCTCATCTTCCACCTTGTCATCTCCATCTTCACTCACTGCCCTCTCTGCCTGCCTGGAGGCAATTAGGGCATGGATGAATCAGAACTTTCTTCAATTAAACTGCTCCAAGACTGAGGCCATACTGATTGGCACCCCTCACCAGGTACAAACATCTCCTATAACAAGACTTTCCTTTTCTGGACAAGACATCCCCCTCTCCACCTCTGTTACTAATCTTGGAATAAAAATGGACTCCAATCTTACATTTGAAAATCACATTAAGCATCTGTTTAAAACTTGCTTCTTCCATCTTCGAAACATCTCCAGACTTCGCCCATCCCTAACTTTTTCCGATGCTGAGAAGCTCGTCCATGCTTTTGTCTCCTCCAGGCTCGACTACTGCAACTCCCTGTTTATTGGAATCCCTGGCAAAAACCTTCAGAAACTTCAATATATTCAAAACAGTGCAGCAAGGATCTTGTTGAGAGTTCGTAAATTTGAACATATTACGCCCATTCTCCATAACCTTCATTGGCTTCCTGTCGCCTACAGAATTCAGTACAAAACTGCTCTCATTACACATCAATGCTTACACGGAACTTCACCAGATTATCTGAAGGATATTCTCATTCCATACTCATCCACCCGTTCGCTGCGGTCACAGAACAGCAATCTCCTTCACATTCCGAGAACCAAATTAAGGACCATGGGAGACCGGGCTTTCAGTGTGGCTGCCCCCCGCCTGTGGAACTCTCTTCATGAAACCATACTGCTGCTCACAAATAATCACCTCTTGTCTACGTCTTTTTTCCACAACTCTCTCCCAGATCTTCAACGTGTGGCTCATCCATGGGCGTAGCCAGGATTCTATGAGGGGCGGTTCGTTTAAATAAAAAGTGGACCTGAAAAAAGCAACACGCTTCGGTGGTTCACTGGAAACGCGTCGGGGTTGCCACTCCAAACTTTATCTTGACGTGGGTTCGATTCTCACTTGGTTGAAATTATTTTACGTTTGTCTTTTATTGGATAAAAAAAAAGAGTTTGTGTTAACCACAAGCATAACACAAACTCCTTTTTTTTAAATCCAATAAAAGACAAACGTTAAATAATTTCAACCAAGTGAGAATCGAACCCACGTCAAGATAAAGTTTGGAGTGGCAACCCCAACGCGTTTCCAGTGAACCACCAAGGCATGTTAACTGGTTTGATATTAGCGTCGTCTCCATACCTTCTCTTTCCACCTCTCTTTACACAGAACTTGTGTTGTGCAGGAGTTGTATGCGGGACTTCATGGGCAAAGTGGGCGGTTCGTTCGAACTCCCCGAACCCCCCCTCGCTACGCGTGTGCTCATCAACTTAATTCCCCTCTATTTACTACAACTCTGTACATCACCCTTGTTCTTAAAAATGGGCACCAGCACACTTCTCCTCCATTCTTCAGGTATTTTTCTCACCCTCAAATATGCCATTGAATATTTGAGTCAAAAACCTCACTGCCATCTCTCCAAGACATTTCCAGACCTCTAATGGCATTTCATCGGGTTCTACTGCCTTCCCCTTCTTCATTCTTTTCAGAGCTTTCCGGACTTCACCCTCACTAATCTTTTCCACTTCCTGGTCCAAAGTTCCTATGACCTCTACTCTTTCTCTTCATTCATTAGCTCCTCAAACTACTCCTTCCATCTTCCCTTCACACTCTCCTCAGTTGTTAGAACATTATCATTCCCATCTTTGGCTACGTTCACACTGCAGGCAAACCTGACCCAAATCCGATTTTTTTGCCCCATATCAGATTTTTTATGAGAGTCTGAACGCGACAAATCCGATGTTTTCAAATCCGACCCAGGCCGTTTCAGTATGTGGTTTTAAATCGCATATATATCTGATGTTTTCAAAGCGACTGCAGTCTGAACGCTCATGTGACTTACATCTGACTTTTTCATCACTGTGCGGCTCATTTAATTGAGCCCACGCGTGTTTGTACAGACAGAGGGGACACGCAGTAGCTCAGAGCGGGGTGGGGGCTAGTGGTGGGGGGGACGAGCTTTACTTGCAGTAAGACCGACGCACACACCACTCGCTTGCTTTCTTCTCAGTTTTTGCCTTTAATCATTTGGATGTTTAGCTTTCCCCGATTGGACAACAACTTCAAAATTACGAAAACACACTGAAAACTGTTGCGCGCATCCATGGTTACTTCCTCAAAACACAGGGTGCTGCGTCAACAGTGTTGACAGATCTTGGGACAAAAACAAGCGACCAGCCCCATGAAAACAAGCCCAAACAAGCAACTTGCAACCTGCGTGTCACGTCACGCAGGCTGAGACATGAGCCGTAGCGCGGATCCAAAAGAGGCGTGGAGCAAGGTGGGAGGGCACATCTACAGCTGCACTGATCAGCGCGCTATGTTTTCTTCTGCGCATGCGGGTCGCTTCTGCAATGTAGAGCGTTCACACTGGTCATGCAGGTCTGATGCAGGTCGAATATAAAATGTAGTGTGAACGTTCACACCAAAATATCTGATTTTTTTTAAAATCGGAATTGGGCATTAAGACCTGCAGTGTGAACGTAGCCTAAAATAAGCCTAAACTGCTGCACATCCTTTCCAGCCTGATCCCTCTGTTTCACCTAGTCGGTACAAGTCCTTCTCACCCTCATTAGTGTCCAGCCTCCCATACAACTCATCATACTCCTTCTGCTAGGTACCTCCCTCTTTGCTCTACATAGCATCTCCTTATATTCATGTCTCCTCTCTTCAGTCCTTTCACCGTCATATTTCTTCTTGGCTAATCTTTTTCTTTGAACGGCGTCCTGCACTTCACTATTCCAGCACCAGGTTTCCTTATCATCCATTCTCTGTCCAGATGGCACACCGAGTAACTTTCTACCCGTCTCTCTAATTACTGTTGCTGTAGTAGCCCAGTCATCTGGAAGCTCTTTCTTACTACCCAGAGCTTTTAACAGCTTCTCTCTGAATGCTTTAGAGGTTAGGGAGCTATTGTTAACTATCAAAGTGGGTTTTTTTTTGTACGGCTGTGAGAACCCTTAGGGTTTGGTGTTAAATACAGTATACCGGTACATATAAATTTTAAAAATTGCTGCATACCTTCCTTTTCCACCCTGCTTCCTCCTGCTAAGAAGCGGGACACCAGAGGAGTGCTGGACAGGGACAGGCAGGTGGAAATGAAGACCGTCTGGGTGGGTCGGATATGAAGAAACTGACCCCATAACAAACCAGCCATGACCATCATCAGGCTCAGGTAGCACGACCCCTGAACTGAGGTCTTCCACACCTGTGCACACATTTAATACACTGATTTACACTCAATTTATATTAAAGATTTCATCAAGTGCTAGTTATTGTTTTCCTGTTTAGAGTTTCTTTCATATGTTTTCTACATCGAGATACTTCCACATTGTCTGAGCTACTTTATCCGTTCACTTATCAAAACCTTCAGCTCATTCAGGAAATCTGTGCTGTAACTTTTGGTTTGTGTCATGTTTTTACACTACCTTTATTATTTATAAACATTTTCCCAGAAATATTTCTATATAGAAATACAGAGATCTCTGCAATTCCTTTAAAAATATTGTTTTGCAATCTGCTTCAGTAAACTGGCTTTGTTTTGTGTTTTTATAATACCACACTTTGGATTTTTATCCACCCTTCTCCTTCTGTTAGCTTTTAGCTGGTCTTTCATTAATTTTAACTGCAGCAATTTTTTCCTACTACTGTATTAATTTTAGACTGTCCCTTTGATGCATTTATCTTTCAGCACATCATTTGCTACCGTTAGCTTTTACCTAGCCTTTTGCTATGGTTACATTTTAGCTAGCCTTTTGCTACTTTTAAATTTAGTAAGCATTTTGCTCCTTTTGGCTTAAAGCTATCTTTTTGATTAATTTAGATTTCAGCTAGTCTTTTGCTACTTTTAGCTGGCCTTTTAATACTTCTGGCTAACCTTTTGTAACTTTAGGCTTTTAGCTTATTGTTTGCTACATTTAGCTACTAGCTAGCTTTTTGCAACATTTAGCTAGCCTTTTGATACTTTTGGCTGGCTTTTTGCTACCTTTAACTTTAGCAAGTTTTTTGCTACTCGTAGCTTTTAGTCAGCATTTTATAACTTTTAGCTTTCAACCAGAATTTGAGTACTTTTATCTTAAGCCCATCATTTGCTATTTTCAGCTTTTAGCCAACATTTTGCAAGTTATTTTTTTCCATTCATTCATTCAACCTTTATTTATAGAATAGAATAGAAACAGCCTTTATTGTCCCAAGGATGGGAAATTCAAGTGTATAACCTTTATTTATACAGGTCAGTCTCATTGAGTCACGAGGACTCATTTTCAAGAGACCTGTTTTAAGAGGAGCCAAGATGGTGTAGTGGCTAAGGCTTTTGACTTGGGACCCGAAGGACGCGGGTTCGCGCCCCGGCCACTACACACCTTGGGGTGTCTATGAGTGCACACCTAATTCTCCAGCTCCCCGAGCGCTGACTACGGCTGCTCGCTGCACCACCTGGTGGTGGTTGGGTTAAAGGCAGAAGACCAATTTCGTCTGTCAAGTATGGGAAACATACACAGATGACAAATGTGACAAATTAAATTAAATTAAACAAAAAAAAAAATCGACAGATGAGGTACAGACAACAATAAACAGTCATAAAAAGCATATAAAATGAAAATTTCATAAAAATAATGATAAAAAACAAAATAAAAACAAGCTACATTATGAAATGGGTAAAATACTAAACACAAGATTATAGCTCCTTTTGATACTATTAGTTTTATGTGAATTTTAAAAACGTCCACTTTAAGCTAGCCTTTTACCATTTTTAGCTTGCCTGTTTGTACTTTTAGTTTTTAGCTAGTCTATATGAGGTGGAATGAAATTGTGTACTCAAGGTCCTGTACACCCAAAAATAGCAAAAATATAAAGTGTATTAAAGAAAAGGAGAAACAGTATACAAGGATCTAAGATATACGCTTAACAATAATATAATATAATAAGGTGTCTTAAACAGCAGCCTCAACATTAAGCTTTTAGTTAGCCTTTTGTAACGTTTAGCGCTAGCCTTTTGATACATTTAGGTTCTAGCCATCATTCTGCTTTATTTTAGCTTTAACAATTCAGTTCAGCTCAGCGTTCACGCTGAAGTTTAAAGTCAGTTCCTCCAGTTGTTCCATATTTTCAAACACGTTCCAACTAATCAATTTAGCAACGATAAAAGTGGTTTAACTTAGTCAAATTCATTATGACTAGGATTTGAAGCTAGCGTTTCTCTCATCTACCTTCCGCAGACGCTCAGGTGAGAACTCCAGTCCAACCATGAAGAGCGTAAAGAAGACACCCAGCTCCCCCAGAGTCTCCACCTGAACTATAGACTGCGGGACACACGAGGATACATGTCCGAAAAAATCATTTAGATCAGATCTGATGTGCTGACACCAACAAACACACACACCTTGATGCTGTTGAGACCTGAAGGGCCCAGCAGGACCCCACAGATGATATACCCAAACATTGGAGGAAGACACACTAAGCTGCAGACCCAACCACAAGGCAGGGACAGCATCACCACTGACACCAAGTCCTGCACATAAAGCACCAAAATAACACTTTTTAGTCAAAGTTAACGGTTATACTTCTTTAATCTGATCATAATAACTGACTAAACCTTTTGTAGCCAATCTGTTTCATTTGCAGCCCAAGATCAAGGCGGAGTGGAAGAATACCGAACCTTGATGAAGTGGTGGTCGGCTATTGGCATCGTGGAGTCTCGAGGTTTGGTCAGAACATACTGGTTGTTCTGCGAGTCAATGAGCATGCTCAGTCCCATATCTTCCTCCACCTCCACCTTCCTGGACTTGTTCTTCACCTTCCCTCCTTTCTCCTCGTCTTCCTCCACCCTCAGCACTGCTTCTATGTTCACTCCTTTCATCTGCACAACGGTGAGAAGAAAAGTGGTGTTCAATTCAACGTCTTAACAACTGGACCCTCGTGAGATCTCCCAAATGTAAAAACTGACGTCAGTGAACGTAATTTTCTGACCCGTTTGTTGTGGTCGAACGCATGCTCCTCGATCTCCTCCTCTAGTCGGTCGGCTGCCTTCCTGACGTCCTCCAGGATCCCGTCCAGTATGGACAGACTCTTGTTTTGGGCCAAAGCGCTCTTCACAGCTTCCTGCTGATGCTTCTCTGCAGCCACCAGCTCCACGTACTCCTGCTCTTCCTAAAAAGTTTATACAATAAAAGTTGTATTTGTTGAGGCTGCCATCTTGAATGTAATTGACTCGAAAAGTAGAGGATGTCTGTGTCAGCCGGCGATGATGACTCAGTGCTGCTTGGTGTCCTACCTTCATGGCTGCCTCCCTGAGAGCCTCCAGTCTCTGCCTGCTGCTCCCCTTCATGTTGACCACATCGCTGTAGTCGCCCTGCAGCGCCCTCTGCAGGCTGTGCAACGCCTGGAACACCAGGTTCTCGCTCTCATTCAGCTCCTTCTGAAAAACCTCCAGGGTGTGAACCTTAACGTAGGTGAGGCGGGAGAGACACCAGTTAGACGGCCCAGTTTAACTGGTGTGCGTGGTCTTAATGTGGTCTGTTTCAGAAAGGACTTGCGGAGATACACCTGCAGCTTCCACCTGTCTGCAATAAGAAGGGCAACAAACTTGAAGTTGTTGACCATTTTGATCTAACAACTTACATTGTTTGTCGTGTAATCAGTGTTCAGGATGTTTGTATCTCTTGTGTTTTGACCTTTTCTGAGCTTGGTGATTGCTCATTCTTACGGTGGCCCTGAGGTGTAAATGAACATTTCAAAAAACAGAATTACATTTTAAAAAATGCAACAAAAACAACAACATTAGAAAAACGGAATTGCATTAAGCCAAAGCGGAAGTGGCCAAAGTGGAAATTGCCAAAGCGGAAGTGGCCGAAATCACATTTCTAACAATAAATAAAAAATGGAATTAGGCCAAACCGGAAGTACCAGTAGTGATTTTTTGTTGTTGTATTTTTTATTTTCTTAACAACATAAAACAGAACAATAGAACAATGTACAGTACAATCACAATGGAGGTATAGTAAGCAGGCTAGCCTTTAGCCTGTAGAAATGTAGAGTTATGTTTGGTTCAAGCTTAAAGAAGAAGATATGACGCTGGAAAAACTTGACAGGATCTTCAAGGTAATTAAGCTTTTTCAAATGTATTTCTGTTTTTTTTCTTTCTTTTTTTTTTTTTTCAAATGTGATTCTGACCACTTCCGCTTCGGCTTAATGTAAATCTTTTTTTCTTTTTTTTTCCAAATGTATTTCTGTTTTTTCTAAATGTATTTCTGTTTTTCCAAATGTATTTCCATTTTTTCCAAATGTGATTCCAGCCACTTCTGCTTTGGCCACTTCCACTTTGGCTTAATGTAATTCTGTTTTTTCAAATGTAACTCTGTTTTTCTAATTACCGTACTGTAATTGTTTTTTTTTCTTCAAATGTTTTTGTTGCGTTTTTTCAAATGTAATTATTATTATTTTTTTTCAAATGTTGTTCATTTACACCTCAGGGCCACCGTACATTATTTTGTGTATGAAGGTATTTGAAGTGTGGAATGTGGTCAAGCCCCACCCAGTACTGACAACACCAAATGTGTCACAGAAACCTGACCGACTACTTCTCCGATGGCTCCTGTATGTGCAACTATTTTAATGTGGCTATAACCGCTTGTTTGTTCTCTGTTCATCTTGACTGACTGAAGCACAGGAGTGTTGAAACTTTTGTCAGTTACATCAGTTAAAATGTTCTGCATATTCCATAAGTTACATGCAGGGCTGCAGTTCACAAGTTATTTTTACAAGTAATTGTGTGCTGAAGGTGGTTCTTCACTGGGCCGTGAGTAGTTAATGAACAGTATTCTAGAGGGAGTCACCAAAATGTTTCCTAAAAGTTTGCAGATGCTCTCCAGGGTTCTCAGCTTCTTTGTGCGAGCTGCAGAGGTGCGTAGCTCTGTCGCTCGAGTTTGTGTGAACAAGTTTTTCCTCAAAATCACAAAAGATTTTGTTGGCGTCTCCAACACATCTTGAGCATTACAGATATATTTTGAAACCTGTAACGAGCTCACTCCTGATAGAAAACATCT
>JBBPBX010001649.1:0-17358 GCA_038048925.1 Garcialebias charrua | reverse complement strand
TGCACAGACGTGGTCAGCTTTACTCTTGGGGTGACTGGTGGTGTTTCTTGAGTTGGGGGAATGAGGTCTCCAGCAGAGCCCGGTCTCTCTGGCGTATTCTCATTTCTTGAAAGTCGTCCCTCGCGGAAGTCGTTTCTGGCAGCATCAGATTGTTGGGACATTTTTCTTTTTCTACCCAGTTGCGTCTCTGGCTGCGGTAACGCTGGGACAACTGGTGCGTCTGAGGCTTCAGCTTGTGTCTGAGGGTTTTCTGGCTGGTCAGACATACTGGGCCAGCGGTCAAAGATATCTTGTAAACCAGGGCTGCAATAAAGAGCACTTGCACATTCTTTTTGGACATGTGGATGTGTAAAAACATCATCATTTGAAAACAAAGCCCTTTCTTCTGTTTGTTTCTCAAAGTGCATTGCAGTGTCACCCTTTCCACGAATCATTTTCTGCCTCCCACTTGGTTCAGAATCGTTACTATTCAGAGCTTTTCTAGTGTGAGCTTGATGATGATCAGCTTTCTCCTTGTCCCACTCGTTTTGAACGGTAGCAGTCAGCAGTGGCTGTACGTGACCGTGTCCAAGCTGTGAAGCGACCAGTGGTTCGTCACCACCATCACAGTCTTTGCTTGGCTGCTGCAGCTCTTGCTCGCTCTCAGTTCTCTTCATGGGTCTCAGCAAACTCTGCCTATCCAGGAAGTGTTCACCCACCAAGAGGGAGTCCCCCCACTCCGACAGGTTCAAGAAGGACTCTCCCCATCGGACTGCCTCCTGCTCCTCGGCTTCTTGGTTAGTAAGAAGCTCGCTGCGTCGTCTCTGCTGGATCAGTGGAAGAGGACGATCCATTGCGACCTCCTGGCTTGAAGACTGTTCCTCATCTGGTTGGTCAGGTACCTGGTCTGGTCTCAGAGCCCCCAGGAGAGGACTGTCATACATGCTGTCGAACAGGAAGCTGCTGCTTCTGTTAGGGCTCTCAGCAGCAGCTGGATTAGCATCTGGGATCTGATCATCACACACATCTTTATTTTGGTTGTTACAACAACCAGCTGGATTAGAGGACATCTGTGTGAACAGCATAGCAGATCAAAGAAGGTCAACAATATTTATATTCATGGTTATTTTATCAAACCAGACTAAAATCACTTACATGGTGGCTGGTGTTGAGGATGAACTCCAACTGGCTATCTGTAAAAGAAGTACTGAATTTTGGACACGTGATGTTGAAGACTTCTAGTTCATTTCTGCTTCCATCTGTGGTCCCTGCCAGCTGTACATCTGCTATGACCATTTCCTCATCTCTCTCTGTCTTCGTCTCTACCAGATGATCTTTACCTTCATCCCTGTAAGTCTGCTGAGCGATTATTCTTTCTGTCTGAGTGTCCAGGTTGAAGCTGTCGCCAAAACTTTCTCCTTCCATGCTCACTTCTTCCTCTGTCTTATTGCCTGCATACAGCTCAGGGGAGGAAAATGTATCCACCTCTCTGGCATCGATTCTCCTTCTCTTGGCCTCGGAAGTGAACAAGGGGACAAAGGCAGGGGAGACATACAGGGGAGAGATGATCATATCTACATCTGTAGGTGCAGAAACAGCACAAGGGTTTTCTTGAACAGGGGCAGGTGCAGTAGTTTCCGTGTCTGATCTTTCAATAAGCTCTACATTTTCTTGTGGGTCTTTACTTGTTTGTATAGACTGAAGGACTTTACTTAATGCTCTGGAGTGCTTCAGTCTCCCTGGGTGCAGAGGAGATACAGTAAGCTTTGTGAGGGACTCTTCTTTTTCTGTGCTTGTGGACGCACTTTGTTGTTCTAAACAAGATATTGGGGCTCTGAAACATGGAGGTGCTGCTGGAGAAAGTAGTGGTTGAGGAGGTGGAGGCATATGAGGCAGAGGGCTGGAAACGATCTCATCCAACTCCTGGGTAAGGTTTCTTTCAACAGCATCATCATTAGACTTCTCTGGTCTGATTGATGCACTTCTTTTACTCGTCTCTCCTGCTTTTGGCCTGATTGTGTTGCACTCTTGTTGTTTTAACCCTTCTTTCTTTAGGTTTCCTTTTGAAGTTTCCTTGTTGCTTACAACTGATTCATTTGTCCTTGCCTCTGTGTTTTCTTTGTCGCTTTCAACCACAAATTCACTGTTTGTTTGTCTGCTTTTTGGTTCAGTCGTGTTTTGATTTCTTGTGGCTTCTTCTTCTCCATCTTTCCCATCAACCATCCTCCTTTCACTCTTATCATCTCTATTAATCTTCTCTCTGTGCACCTCAGTGTCTCCGCTCTTCTTCTGCTCTACAGCCCTGCCTGCCCGTACGTCATGTGGGCTGATATACGAAACAGACGAGGTGTTCGAGTCTCCACTGCCATGATCACCGGGGCTGCACGTAGAAGGACACCCTGGAGGAAGTGCAGCTGGATCCCACTTGATCCCCAGTTGAGCCAAGTCTTCCCGAAGCAGGAGCCTCGCCTCGGACACAATCTTGACAGCCGCTTCCTGCTCTGTTAGAGCCCGTCCACCGGTGACCCATACGCAGCGCAGGTTTCGTCTCTCTGCCGCCTCCATCTCGCTCTCATCCACCGCACGTTTACAGCTGATAACCCCAATGAAACAAAAGTCACTTTAGATTCATGGACTTTGTACAGTTTCATTGTGAGCTAACTGAAAGATGTTCAAGAGAGTTTTAAAAACTGTTGCTGCTTTCATTTTATTCCTTGGTCTCTTAATAAACATGTTTACATCTGATCACACGAAATGAAAAAGAGTAAAGAAATGAATAAACTTGATTCAGTGTGTGTCATTAATTATTGTACGTACCTTCAACGGTGTGATTGTTTAGAGACGTTGGCCTACCTGAATAGGTATTTATATCAGACAAACTGCACATCTTTACAAATATCTATCCCCCCCCCCCCCACACACACACACACACCCTATATATACAGACCCTTTAAAAAAAATAGAATTTCATGGAAAAGTTGTTTAACTTCCAAAATTCCATTCAAAACGTTAATCTTTAATAGCTGATATTCAGGGCCCACAATTTAAACGATTTCAAGTATTCATTTGTTTATTTTTTTTACATAATTTGGGTTTCCAGCTCATGAAACCTACAAAAACAGGAATTTAAAAAATTAGAATACTGTGAAGACATCAGTCCACACTACTTCTCAGATTTTTCAGAAGAAAAAAAAAATTAGGATGACAACAAATCAATCAAAATATGGTACTTTCAAAACAAGATGTCAATCTTCAATACTTGGTTGGGAATCCCTTTGCCTTAATCACTGCCTCGATGCGACGTGGCATTGAGGCAGTCAGCCTGTGGCCTTAACTGGGAGTTATGGAAGCCCAGATTTCCTTGATGCTTGTTGTCAGGTCTGGTGCCCCATATTTCCCTCTTGAGAATACCTCATAGATTCTCAGCGGGGTTCAGGTCCGGTGAGTTGGCTGACCAGTCAAGCACTGTGGCATGGGCATCAAACCAGGTCTTGGTGCTTCTGGCGGCAAGGGCAGGGGCCAGGTCCTGCTAGAAGATGAAGTCTGCATCTCCATACAGATCTTCAGCTGAAGGAATCATGAAGTCCTCTAAAACATTCTGGTAGACTGTTGCAGTGACCTTGGATTTAAGAAAGCAGTTTACCAACACCTGCACCTGACACTGAACCCCAAATCATGACTGACTGTGGATATTTCACACTAGACTTAGGGCTGGGCGATATGAACCTATATTAGTATCTCGATATTTTAAGAAAAATTGTGATATACGATATATATCTCAATATTTTTCTTTCCATAAAATAATAACAAAAATATATTTCTGAGTCAAAGCTTTGTCCCAGTTGTCACACAGGCACATTTATTAACAGCTATAACTGTACAAAATAAATGTCTAAAAAATAAACTATTTACCTATATTAAAGTTTGTTTTTAGACCTTCTATTTTTTTTTACATATATTAAATAATAATCCTCCGCAGCTGTACCACCTTCACTACGTTAGTAATCGTGTGGGAACTGCAGCAGTGAGAGCTGCTTGTGAGGAAGAAGGAGGGGAAGGCTGCATGAAGTTGGCTGCGCAGACAGGCAGAAAAAGATCTACTGCAGACTTTCAAGTCTTAGGTAGTGCCACGTTAATAAAACAGCGTCTTATCATATCACTAATGATACAATCCATATCGGCTAATAGCCGTTCTTGTTAGCCGCTAAGGACCGCGTCATTAGCTATATGATAAGACGGTGTTTAATTCACGTCACCTCTCATAAGGCGCAGCGCAGGTAAAAGAGTTTGACCGTAGTTTGTCTCAGGGAAGGAAACTTCACAGCCGGAGCTCCAGCACTAAGTTTAACACACGCTTCATGCTCCACATGCACCGCTTTAAACGATGAAAAAGGTTCGGTGTGCTTGAACATTTTTGTCTGGACTTATTTTCGGCATTTTTCTGTTGCACATCTGACAAAATAAATGTGAACCATCTCCAAATAACAGAACTATTGTTGTTTTCCTGCTCACCACTTCTGAGAGGAGAGGGGGCCATGTGGGAGAAGAAAGAACAGCAGAGCAGGTGGATTTTCTAGTAGAACTATATCGTTTATATCGAAATAATGTCAATTTATATTGCTGGGGAAAAATTTTTTTTTTATATATTTTAAAAATATTGAGATATTGCCCAGCCCTACAGGCCCTCAAGCGGCTCTGTTCCTCACTCTTCTTCCTAAAAACCCTTGGACCTTGATTTCCGAATGAAAGGCACACTTTACTTTTATCAGAAAGAGGTGCTTCCTACGTTGGCTCAGGTTCAGAAGTGGCTTGACCCAAGGAACCCGACAGTTGTAGCCCATCTCCTGGATGCATCTAAATGTGATGGTTTTTGAAGCTGTGACTCCCGCCTCATTCCACTCTTTCTGGATCTCTGCCAGATTCTGGAATCTTCTCTGGTTGATAATCCACTGAAGCACACAGTCATCTCTTTGCTGGTGCATCTTCTCCTGCCACATTTTGCTCTTCCACTAGACTTTCCATTGATATGCTTGGACACAGTACTCTGTGAACAGCCAGCCTCCTTAGCGATGAACTTTTGTGGCTTACCCATCCTATGGAGGGATCAATGATGGTCTTCTGGCCTGTTATGTCTGCAGTCTTCCCCATATTGAACCAAACTGAGACAACTGGACCAAAGTGAAGCAATTTAATGACACCTGGGGACACCTGTGCAGGTGCTTTGAGTTTAGTAGATGATTAGTGGGTCACACTCAGTTTAAAACATTCATGCCCTGCAACATTTGAGCTGATTTCTCCACAGTGGGGCGGCCATGGCGTAGTGGTAATGGCAGTCGTCCCCCGATCGGAAGGTTGGCGGTTCGAATCCCGGTTCCCCACACCATGTGTCGTTGTGTCCTTGGGCAAGACACTTAACCCCGAGTTGCTCCCGGTAGGACTGGAAAGCACCTTGCATGGTAGTCTGCCGCTACTGGTGTATGAATGTGTGTAGCATTCAATGTGTGTAGCACTTTGAGATTTTCACTAATGAAAAGTGCGTTATAAATTGAATTCATTATTATTATTATTATTATTACAGTATGTATGCTAAAAGAAAAAGTACCGGTATCCTGTTTTTGTGGGTTTCATGAGCTGGAAGCCCAAATTATTTAAAAATAAACAAATAAATACTTGAAACTGTTTAAAATATGCACCCTGAATCTATCATCTATTAAAGATTAACTTGTTGAATGGAATTATGGAAGTTAAACAACTTTTCCGTGATATTCTAATTTTTGGGAAAGGGTCTGTATATATATATATATATATATACAGGTAATCCCCGACTTACGAGGGGTCAACCTACGAGGTTCCAGATTTACGAGGTTATCATATTTAATAAAAATATGAAAATAATAATAATAATTTTTGTGTTTAAATGTTTTTAATTTCATGTGTACAGCACTTTGTTGCAGCTGTGGTTGTTTTAAATGGCTTTATAAATAAAGTATAATTATTATTATTACAATTTTAAGCGTATTTGAGCAACTTCCGGTCGTTTCCGGAAATGCGTCCGTGTCCGCCATATTACGGTCCCCAAGTGCGGAGTCAAGGGAGGTCCGCGAGTATCGGCAGCTTGGAGGACCGTGTGTCCGATCAGAGGTTGCCTCATACGGATAAATTAGCTGGAAACACTCGCTGAACTCTGTGGATGTCTCAGGCCTGGAGCAGCAGCCGCGATCGCTCCGCCGATTGCTCCCACCGCACCGCGCAACACCAGCAGCTCATGGTATGAGCTAAGGCTAACATGCTAAAGCGCACCCCCACCGGAGACACCGAACCGACGGGCGGCGGCCGGGAGCTCGCCTCGATGTTCGCCTGGCAGCCTAAGATGTCGGATGGACACCCAGCTAACGTGGAGAAGCAGCTCCGACAACCTTTTTTGGATGTGCTACACGCTAACGAGCGCTAATGAGTGTAGGCCTAATGGCGAGGGCTAACAACAGCTAACGTGGGCAGCTTGATCAGCTCAAAGTAAGAAATTATATTTTTATTTATGTGTTATGTATACCTGTACAGTACTGGGTTTTTTGTGTGTAAAAATTATATAGCCGTGTTAGGATAGGCGAAGCGCTTGGTAACTTCATTACCTACATGTATGTGTTCAGTGGCGGCTCGTGTGTTATATAAAGGTAGTCCCCGATTTACGAGATTTTCGTCTTACGAGATAGTCGTTGTAACGGAAATCGCTCGTAAGTCGGGGATTACCTGTATGTATATGCTGGCAGCGATCTTTTAAATTTTTTAAAATCTGAATGGTGATAAGAATGTTGTGACTTAAATATAACTTGTAGTTTAATAGACTATATGCCACGGGGGGTCGTGACGTACTTCCGTTAAAATACCGGCCACATCCCCCACTTCCGGGTCCTATCCACTGCCGTTGTTGTTAGCGTTAGCTCTTAGTAGCAGACCATGACAACGACCAGAAACGGGAAGCGGCTGCGCGCTACTGGCACTACAAGTGAGTTCCGTTGTGTCCGCCCACCGGTGGGTACAGCTGTTCTGTTCCCCCACCGAGAGGGGGTTAGGGCGACAATGGATCGCGGCTATCCGAAGGGGAAACGTCGCTATAGATTTATATAGATTTATATGTGTATAGAGTTATTATTGGTGTGTACCGGTATGTGGATGTTTTATTAATTGTATTTACTCATTTATATTCGAGTCATTCCCGCTAACCGGAAGTGCGCCGTCCGGCCGATGAATGCAGAAGTGCTGGAACGGGAGTCCGTGGCATATAGTCTATTCAGTGTGAGTTTTGCAACATAAACTCAAGCACATCCGTATAGTTTTAATTATAAAAAATAAGGGAGATACAGTCTCACGCTGTGAAACATCAGATTTTCTTAGTTATAATTATTTGTAGTTAATTTCCCTAAAGTCTTTGATCTTAAAAAAATAAAATAAAATTTAAAAACTTTTTGCTGACATTCATAAATCTGTTGTCCTTTATCAAAGCACATTTACCAAAAATGCATTGATCTTTGGGGTAAGCTGATCTCGTAAATCAAGTTAAAATTTCTCTTCCATGTAAAAACCCTTCAACTCTACTATCAAAACAATGGAAACAAGGCTTTAAAACAATCTGATTTCCTAAACAACTGGGAAAGACCCTAAATATAGTAATGAAAACATTAATAGCAGCTGTTTAAGTGAAGTCAGCACAAAAATACCATCTGAAACAATCTTAAAACTAAGAATAATGTTCTTTCTATATACCATAATAGTATAATACAGTAATGGCAACGCATCAATGACAGCAGAAGCCAATACATGCTTGGAAATTGATGCAACCAATTTTGGGAGTGTTGAAAGCTAAATATGTCGTCTTTGTACAGTTTAAAAACACAGAACTAAAATGAGACTGTAAACAAAGCTGTAATTGTTTAAGTTTTAAACTATATCAAATCAAACTGAACTGTGATCACTCTCATCCATTATGCACCATATTTCCCAGGAGTATATAAACACCAAATCACAGTTTTTTTCTTTTTACCTTGTTACTGGGCAAGAGGCACTTTCAGAGGGCGACAGATGATTACTTTTAATAATAGTGCTAAGCTCCAGGAGATGTTAAATCAGTTTGGGTTTGACAGTCAAATCTCTTATTTTTCTGTTTGCTAAGGTGTGTTTGTACTGACGGTCCTTTTATGGACTGACATTCTGGTTCTCTTTATTACGATAGTAAATTGTACTGGAATAAACACAAATGTATGCACACCGACCTCTTGAATGGGACCGCATTCCGCAAAGCTTTCTCCACATCAGCTACAGAGGCCCGGGCCAGTTCAGCCACAGTGCAGAGGCCCTGGGCGTAGAGCGCTCTGGCTCGTGTCGCGTTCAGAAGAGAAACCCTGACGAGATCGACGAGTTCCCTCTGGACTCCAAAGCTCAGCCTGGTCTGGTACTGAGACAAAAGCAGCTCCATGTTGTGCCAACCCAGACGCTTACAGAACACCGTTATCATACCTGAGGGGGTGACAAACATGTAAATTGTCCTGGTTTTCTTTATTTGGATGTAAGACTGTGTTGATAAGACGTTGATCCAGAGAAGCTGCATGTGAGACACAGGCTGATCTCCAAGCTGCTTCTGACACGAAGACATAATGAACCATCTTACAGCAACTTGACATCTATAATACATAACAAGATCATTCCTAATGCTGGACTTACCGTTCTCCTAATTTACTGTATTCATGTTCAGAGTTTAAACCCAGAATATTAAACAATGCAATGCTGCTGATTTCTGAAACATTTGCTTTGTGCAACCACACAAGACAGCAGTCAGAAGTACGTACCTGCATATGTGGAAGCAGACTGCTGCAGAGACTGTAGCTGCCCACGGCTGCACTTGTATTTAGATGCAACAGCTCCCAAAGGAACCTCATTGACCAGATCTTGTAGTACAAGAGTGGTGAAAAACCTGTGGAGAGATTGAAACGATGGTTCTTCAGTGAACATGTCCTCAGAACAGGACTGGTTTATTTGATGTTCTGATCCAAAGTAAATCTTCTTCACATAAAACTGTTTCAACAACACACAACATAATCACAAAGTCTCTCTCAATGAGACAACAAGCAGCAGCAGGGTGAAATGTCACAAAATCATTTACAGTATACATATAAGAAGCCCAACAACAGAACACCACTCGGGTTCAGATCAGGGGGGCCGTTCCTCCCAACCACACCCCTCCAGGTCTCACTGTCATTGCCCACGTGAGCGTTGAAGTCCCCCAGCAGAACAAGGGAGTCCCCAGGAGGCGCACCCTCCAATACCCCCTCCAAGGACTCCAAAAAGGGTGGGTAATCTGCGCTGCCGTTTGGCGCATAGGCACAAACAACAGTCAGAGCCCGTCCCCCCACACGTAGGCGAAGGGAGGCTACCCTCTCGTTCACCGGGGTGAACCCCAACGTACAGGCACCAAGATGGGGGGCAACAAGTATGCCCACTCCTGCTCGGCGCCTCTCACCAGGGGCAACTCCAGAGTGGAAGAGTGTCCAACCCCTCTCAAGGAAACTGGTTCCAGAGCCAGAGCCATGCGTTGAGGTGAGTCCGACTATTTCTAGCCGGAACCTCTCAACCTCACACACTAGCTCAGGCTCCTTCCCCACCAGAGAGGTGACATTCCATGTCCCAATGGCCAGCTTCTGTAGCCGAGGATCAGACCGCCAGGGTCCCCGCCCTCGGCCACCACCCATTCCACAATGCACCCGACCCCTTTGGCCCCTCCCACAGGTGGTGAGCCTATGGGAAGGGGGACCCACGTCTCCTCTTCGGGCTGTGCCCGGCCGAGCTCCATGGGTGAAAGCCCGGCCACCAGGCGCTCGCCAACGTGCCCCTCCTCCGGGCCTGGCTCCAGAGTGGGGCCCCGGTGACCCGCGTCCGGGCGAGGGAACATTGTTTCCATTTATATTATTCATCATAAGGGGTCTTGTGGGCTGCGCTTTGTCTCGTCCCTCACCTAGGACCTGTCTGCCTTGGGTGACCCTACTAGGGGCATAAAGCCCCTGACAGCATAGCTCCTAGGATCATTGGGACACTCAAACCCTTCCACCACGGTAAGGTGGTTGTTGGACTTCTGTGCTCGTCATGGATTGTCCATAACGAACACCATGTTCAGGCATAAGGGTGTCCATATGTGCTCTTGGCACCAGGACACCCTAGGTCGTAGTTCAATGATCGACTTTGTTGTCGTCTCATCTGATCTGCGGCCGCATGTCCTGGACACTCGGGTGAAGAGAGGGGCGGAGCTGTCAACTGACCACTACCTGGTGGTGAGTTGGCTCCGATGGTGGGGGAGGATGCCGGTCAGACCTGGCAGACCCAAACGTATTGTGAGGGTCTGCTGGGAACGTCTGGCAGAGTCTCCCGTAAGACGGAGCTTTAACTCCCACCTCCGGGAGAGCTTTGAACACGTTCCGAGGGAGGCGGGGGACATTGAGCCCGAGTGGGCCATGTTTCGCGCCTCTATTGTCGAGGCAGCTTATCGGAGTTGTGGCCGCAAGGTTGTTGGTGCCTGTCGTGGTGGCAACCCTCGAACCCGGTGGTGGACACCGGCGGTGAGGGATGCTGTCAAGCTGAAGAAGGAGTCCTATTGGGCCTTTTTGGCCTGTGGGACCCCGGAAGCAGCAGATAGGTACCGGCAGTCCAAGCGGCATGCGGCTCGGGTGGTTGCTGAGGCAAAAACTCGGGCGTGGGAGGAGTTCGGAGAGGCCATGGAGAATGACTTCCGTACGGCTTCGAGGCGATTCTGGTCCACCATCCGGCGTCTCAGGGGGGGAAAGCGGTACGCGACCAACACCATTTATGGTGGGGATGGCGTGCTGTTGACCTCAACTCGGGATGTTGTGAGTCGGTGGGCGGAATACTTCGAAGACCTCCTCAATCCTACTGGCACGTCTTCCACTGAGGAAGCGGAGCCTGGGGACTTTGGGTCGGGCTCTCCAATCTCTGGTGCTGAGGTCGCCGAGGTGGTTAAAAAGCTCCGCGGTGGCAAGGCTCCGGGGGTGGATGAGATTCGTCCTGAGTTCCTTAGGGCTCTGGATGTTGTGGGGTTGTGTTGGCTTACGCGACTCTGCAATATCGCGTGGACATCGGGGGCAGTTCCCTTGGATTGGCAGACTGGGGTGGTGGTTCCCCTATTCAAAAAGGGGGACCGTAGGGTGTGTTCCAACTATAGAGGGATCACACTCTTAAGCCTCCCTGGTAAGGTCTATTCAGGGGTTCTGGAGAGGAGGGTCCGTCGGATAGTCGAACCTCGGATTCAGGAGGAGCAGTGTGGTTTTCGTCCTGGTCGTGGAACACTAGACCAGCTCTACACCCTCAGCAGGGTCCTGGAGGGTGCGTGGGAGTTTGCCCAACCAGTTTACATGTGCTTTGTGGACTTGGAAAAGGCATTCGACCGCGTCCCTCGGGGGGTTCTGTGGGGGGTACTCCGGGAGTATGGGGTACCAGGCCCATTGATATGGGCTGTTAGGTCCCTGTACGACCGGTGTCAGAGCTTGGTCCGCATCGCTGGCAGTAAGTCAGGCTCGTTTCCGGTGAGAGTTGGACTCCGCCAAGGTTGCCCTTTGTCACCGATTCTGTTTATAACTTTTATGGACAGAATTTCTAGGCGCAGCCAAGGTGTTGAGAGGATCCGTTTTGGTGGCCTTAGAATCGCTTCTCTGTTTTTTGCAGATGATGTGGTCCTATTGGCTTCATCAGCTCGTGATCTACAGCTTTCGCTGGAGCGGTTTGCAGCTGAATGTGATGCGGCCGGGATGAGGATCAGTTCCTCCAAATCCGAGGCCATGGTCTTGAGCCGGAAAAGGGTAGCGTGCCCTCTCCGGGTCGGGGAGGAGGTCCTTACCCAAGTGGAGGAGTTTAAGTATCTCGGGATCTTGTTCACGAATGAGGGAAAACTGGAGCGTGAGATCGATAGGCGGATAGGTGCAGCGTCCGCAGTGAAGCGGGCGCTGTACCGGTCTGTCGTGGTGAAGAGAGAGCTGAGTCAAAAGGCAAAGCTCTCAATTTACCGATCGATCTACGTTCCCACCCTCATCTATGGTCATGAGCTTTGGGTTATGACCGAAAGAACAAGATCTCGGATACAAGCGGCTGAAATGAGTTTTCTCCGCAGGGTGGCTGGACTCTCCCTTAGAGATAGGGTGAGAAGCTCAGTCATCCGGGAGGGACTCGGAGTAGAGCCGCTGCTTCTCCACATCGAGAGGAGCCAGTTGAGGTGGCTCGGGCATCTGGTTAGGATGCCTCCTGGACGCCTCCCTGGTGAGGTGTTCCGGGCATGTCCCACCGGGAGGAGACCCAGAGGAAGACCCAGGATACGCTGGAGGGACTATGTTTCTCGGCTGGCCTGGGAACGCCTTGGGATTCCCCCAGAGGAGCTGCTCCAAGTGGCTGGGGAGAGGGAAGTCTGGGCCTCCCTACTTAGGCTGCTACCCCCGCGACCCGACCCCGGATAAGCGGAAGAAAATGGATGGATGGATGGATATAAGAAGCCATCATTATTTAAACTCTTCTAGAATCTGCTCAATACAATTTCCAGTCGCATATCACGTGAACAAGCAAACCAAAAATGATCAAAAATACCTCTCTTTATACAGGCCAAATCAACTCATTCTCACTCCCTACTCGTCATATATAGTATTGATGATAAGGGTCAGTGTCCCTCCGCGTCACATACTTGATGCGTCGGGTCACACCTTCTCATCATTATTTGGTGTGCAGGGTAATATTAAGTTGTGATCTTCTCTTCCGGTTTGGATAGTGAAGCACTTTCATATTTACTTGTTTTTTTATGAACAGGAATGATTTTTCTGGCAAAATGTAAACCTTAAGCCTAACCTGATAACAAACCCTAAACTTAACCATTCACCTTTTATTTGACCCCCGAACCCCAAGCAAACCAATGAGAGCACCCTGCACACCAAAAATGACGAGAAGGGGCGACCCGACGCGTCAAGTATGTGACGCGGAGGGACCCTGACCCTCATCATCAATATATGACGAGTAGGGAGTGAGAACATGTTGGCCAAATATATGAATGGGTATGTAAATGGCAAAATCACCTCTTGTTAACTTTTATTAATGACCTCGGTGGTCATTGACCCAGCAGATCAATTAGTTGATCCACTATGAGAAGGTGCTATTTATAAGACTGAGCTGAATGCAGCTCCTCAGACTGAAGAAGTCTTTCACATGAAAGACGAAACGTTTCTACAATTTTTGTTTTTTTGAACCCGTCCAGAGGACCTGACTTAACTTTTTTAGATTTTTCTACCTGGATTATTGAGCATGCATCAGGATAATGACCTCAGTGTTTAATTCAATCAATGTGCACATACGGTAATACAGTAATGAAATTCAGAACTAAGTGAAGTGAACTGAACTACATCAGATCCATATAAGCTTCTAGTAAAGGTACATGAAGTGACCAGGATATAGAGCTAACCTGACGACTGTCCAAAAGATTAAAACAATTAATTTCTGAATGCTTAGGCAGTGTGCAGGAGTGACTTTTTTATTCTCTTTGGTTTTATTGCCAAATCTTCTGTCTCATGAAATAGCTGAGCTAAATATGTTGTTCTAAACTGATCAGAAGAAATGTGAATATAAGAAGTTGTTAGCAAAAGATGTGCATAAAGTTTTTTTTATGTGTGTGATGTGATTTAGTGGGCTTTACCGTTTATGAATAGCCATCTGTCTGAGCTGCTTCTCCGTCTTGACAACAAGTTTTCCGCTGACAGATCGAGCTAGGAAGCCCTCCTGGACACCAACCAGCTCCGCCACTCTCTTCATCGATGACGGCAGCTGCTCCCACAAGCAGAAGAACTGATACCAGTCTATGGTGGTCCACTCTACGTACAGTGGGGTGATCTGAACATTACAACACAAGATTGGTTTGTTAATTGTATTAAATGATTTTTTTTTTTTAAATAAAGGTATATTTAATGCGTGCATACCAAATACAGAATGTGCAAATCATTTTCAAGTACAAAGCCCTTCATGGCCTGCTGGAGATCTGCAAAAATTCCCAGAGCTTCTTGAGGGGAGAGAGAGGAGGAAAGAGTGGCGATACCGAGTTGGGTCGGACAGTACCTCGCATCTGGAAACACAGAATAATCAGAGAATGTACAGTCATTCATCTTAAAGGGAAAATAAGTGAAATATAAACTGTTATAAGTGAGTTGTTGTTGTGTTGCTGTTCAATTTGCAGACGTCCAGTTCAAAGTAATGACTAGTTGGGCATCACCTTGTCCGTCCTGAACACTAATGAATTCATTTTCCAACAGCCGTTCAACACAGGCCTCAATGGCTCCTCTGTTCCTCTCTTCATTACACTCTTTCTTTTCGTCACAGTTCATGCTTGCAGCTAGAAGTGAACATGAAGCATACTGCCTCACATCCTGTGGAGTGCTGGCAACGCCACCAACAATTATCTGGAGAGGATAAAAAAAGACAAACTAACAAAGTTACTTATTAAATACTTTAATACAAATCACCTAACATGGGGATCCTGTGTACACAGTTTCATTCCACCCCATGTACCACATGCGATGTGAATGACAATAAAGAAGCTTGAACTTGAACGGTGTGAAGTTGAAGTTTTGACATCGATCGTACCTCCAGGATGGCTCTGAGCATGCTGGTGGTCACACCTTCACCCTCCCTTCTCACCAGGCAGCTGCTGATTGGCTGAAGAGCCCCGTTAAAAAGACTAAGACCCTTCTGACGCTCTGCCGGTTTACACACCAGCACACTTTCACCTACAGTACAGGAAGAGAAAAAACACTGAAAACTGCAAAAGTAACAAATAAACAACACCGGTAATCCTCTTTCTTTCTTTCCCACCCATTGTGTCCACTCCTTTCCTGCCCGCTCGTCCTGACATCTGTTTGTATGTGAGCGGGTCCAGCAAGCGTCCATTGAATGTCGGGGTTCGGATGATGACCCGTCGAGCCGGAAGATTAACCCCCGAGGAGAGGGTGGACGTGGCAGCCAGGACTCGGACCAGGCCCTGACGAAACGCTCCCTCCAACACGTCACGCTCATCAAATGTCAACCCTGCAGAGTAAAACTCCATCTTATGTTCATATTTTATTAGATTCAAAACAAGGCTGCAGTGTGCATGTGCTCACCAGCGTGATGAAAGGCCACCCCCCACGGCACAGTGCGCCGCAGGGTGGGGTCTAAACCTGCTGGAGTTCGCCTCAGCTGAGCCATAACATCCACCAGGCCCTCCTGATTCAGATCCACCGGCTGAGGCTGAGCTTCACCCAGAACATCTGGAACAAGCACAACACAATTACCGGTAGAGCTTTTTGATACGTTCTATTCAAAAACAATACCCAGCTCAAAGCAAACAAGAGTACCACATACAGCGTACTACACACCTGTCAACAAACTATTAGAAAGAAAAACAACAATCTATAGTAATGGCCTAGAAAACAAAGACGTTGTATAACCTTTGACCTTTATTTCTGACCTTAACCTTAGAGTTGGGGTGATGGAATGTGTGTGTGACATGCTGCTTAAAGGTTCAGTATGTAATTTCTGGAACACGCTGGAACTTAGGAAAATTTTAAACAGAGACACGTTTCTGGTCCCTCCCCCTCAGAGCCATATATGGCTCTGTTACCCCTTGCTCTGCTGAAATTCAAATTCAAGCTCTGTTTTTATTGGCTGGTTAACGGCGGGTCACTGTGGCTTTTTAGAAATGCTTTTAGAGAAGCAAGGGGACAATAGTTTTTTTCAGAGATTACTTGTCTAAAATCAGTATGTCAGGAGGTAGTGACAGAGTGAAGAAATATGTTAAAAATATATTGTTAGAAAGGTTACATACAGCTCCTTTAATGTTGGCACAAATGTGTATGAAGTTTCTTTAAATGATCTTCAGCAGATCAGAAGTTATAGGTGAAACAAGAGAAAGTTTACAGATGTGCAGATGGAGACTATACAATAACACGTTGGCCTTTGATGGGCTTATGAAAGCTTTCAGAAACATACGCAGTCGTTTCACCAAGTTTGTTCAAATTCACTCAACTCACGTCATGTGCTCATTCAGTTTGCACTACTTCTCATATTTGCACTGTTTGTATTACATTACTGCCTATAGTCATACTACTGTTTACATTTACTGTTGACATTTATTACTACTGTTTACATTTATTACTACTGTTTACATTTATTACTACTGTTTACATCTAGACTTTTTATATCTACACTACTGCTGATATACAGTATATATTCTTTTTACTAGCCTTATTGCATAATGCCACTTTGTTTCTATACCAATATCAACTACCTCATACATATACTGTGTACATTAACCCCATATGCTGCTTTGTCACTCTTTACAAATGTCAAATGCCAGAACCTTCATTTATTTTATAGATATACTTTTTATACTTTATACTTCGGGACAGTATTACACTCTATTTCATTTTTGGTGTTGGTGAAACTTTTTATACTTTTATACTACTATGGAAAACTACTATGAAAAAACTCAGGACAGTATTACACTCTATTTCATTTTATGATTATGTTTATTAAATGTTGGTGTTTTGGTGTTGGTGAAACTTTTTATACTTTTTTACTACTATGAAAAACTACTATGCAAAAAACTCAGGACAGTACTAAACTTTTATTATTTCATTTTATGCTTGTTTATTAATTGTTTAGTGTTTAAATGGTTACTGTTGCACCGAGGGACTGAGAGAGAAATGCAATTTCAATCCTGTGTATGTCCTGTACATATTGCAGTTCTGACAATAAAGTTGACTTTGACTTGACTTGTTTTCATTCAGTCAATTCTGAATGATATTGTAAAGTGCATGATGTCCTTCGTGTTTTAGTCTCATTCCTACCAGTTTGTCTGAGGTTAAAGAACTCTCTAGCGATGATGTCTGCCAGTTTTTCACACCAGTTCTTTGAGGGGCAGAACAGGAGCACAGAGTGGCCTTCTCTCACCGTCTCATAACACAAACTCACTATGTGTTCATCATCGCCCTTTAAACACAAAATAACAAGCGGTCATATTAATGGGCATAAGAAAAAGATCATCAAAAAACACATTTAACCACAACTAAAATAGTTGTCATGCAATATAAAATGTAAACAAAGCAGAAAGCTGTCATTTATTTTGTTTGTCCTTTATACAGTACTGTACTTTGTCTGACTGAAAACACATTTTTATGAATGCACATTTGTATTGATGCCAGCAATCAACTTTTTGTAAAAAATTTAATAAAAATTTAAAAAATATTTATATACATATATACTGTATATATACTGTATATATATATTAAATATTTATATATACATATATATATATATATA
>JBBPBX010001648.1:70551-82898 GCA_038048925.1 Garcialebias charrua | reverse complement strand
CACAGCTCTAAAGATCGCCTATTTCCCCATTTTAAAAAAAGTATTTTATGGTGGCTAATAGAGTACTGTATCTTTGGATTTTGCAGAGTCAAATGGACACGTTTTTTTTGACAGTTTCACCTTGACATACAAAACTGTGATTTCCATTTTCCAATTTTTTTGTGTGCATTTCAGCGTTAATTCTGCACTGCACTGTCTCTTACAGTTAATGAAAGCCTTTAAGTTTCTATTCTTGAGGCATTTTGTTTTTCATACTTATCACAAGTGGCACAGCCTGAGATGCTTGACAAATTAGAAAATACGGCCAGCAAAGAAGAAAAGCGCTTCGGATTCTCAAACACGCCATCTAAATGATGGCTTTTTAAAACTTATTTGGCAGCTGAATGGTTGTTTATCCCCGCGGCTGGATGCTGACATGCTAAGCATCACACAAATATTTTCAGAGAGAGGAGCTGACAGTTTATTTTGCCAGCTGATTTTGTCCCTGTGAGCTTTAAATGATAAGAAAGCTTGAGCTTCCCGTTGACAGGACGGCTAAAACTTTCCAGTCTGATGCGGTTTTTATGCACCATTTATGGATCGTGTCTTTTGCAACAACGCATGAGGCAGGTCACTCGGTGCGCCGCAATCCCGTTTCTTTTGGCTAAATGTCACCTTCTGCTAAAGTGAGGCTTTTGGTCCTTCTGCAACATGGGGTAACCATGCTGTTAGGAGTGGGGCAGGTCACTCAGCTGGGGCCCTTTCTCTGGCAGGAATGTCACGCAAAAAAAGAAACGAGAGCTTTAAAAAAGACAGAGCAAAAAAAAAAAATGCTCGTGGCCAAGAAAAGGTCCTCGAGGTCCATGGCTCTCAACACTTTGGCTGTCCGCTCTCATAAAGAGCTTGGACACAAAGGTTTTGACACAAGCTTTCACAACCCCCTGAACATTAAATAGCAGGAAATGTGGTTAGAGTTTAGATGGAGATTTCAGCTGGTGCTTGATGGAAAGAACAGACAATTTCAGTTTTTTTCGGGGGTTCTGCATTGGGCTGCTCTAAGTAAAGCAACACATTGGTGGACACTGGACAGTTTGTCGTAAGGGTCACAGCACTGTTGTGCTTTCATAAAACAATTTAAGTGTTTTTTTTATAAGTAAGTGTGTGCATACAAAGATATATTTGAAATATGTGCGTAATAGACTGAAAATGCACCTTGACATGTATACAGAAAACACTGTTGAAATGCACTAATGTCAAAAAAACTGGAGGCAATTACGTCTATCTGTGAAAGAATGGGAAAAATCAATGTTGTGTCTTCACCTCTCACTGAGTAAACACAATAGGTTTTTTTTTTCACCAGAGGTCTATAGTAAATATCTTCTTAATGATTTCTACCACTAGTGTATTGCACATTTTCTTGTACTTTTCAGAAGGTTGAATATTTATTCTTGACTTCTGGCCTCATTAGTTTAAGTGCTTATGTTCAGTTTTCGGTAGTATCCTGATTTTGTTTGTTGTACCTAATTGGGCAAAAATTCAGAGTTTACAGTGAGGACAGATAATTAGCAGTAAATACAGTACAGTTGTTTAAGACACTAAACTTCTTAAAACTTATATTTTTTTTAAATCTCATTAGCTTTACTTTTTTTTAACCATATCATAGTGCAAATACCCTTCAAATGGTTCTTTGATATTAATTTTATATTGTGGACATTAAAATTGTAGTAAGATGTGTTTTCTCGACTTTGTTTTCCTGTGTTTCCTCACAATTAGCCTTATGATATTGAATGCAGTTTTTGCTAATTGAAATTTGTGTTTTTTATTTTTCTGTTTTAAACAAAACAAACAATTTAAAAAGACTTCTGGTAGGGAGTACACACTGTAAACAAGACAGTTTCAATAAATGATACGCAAACATTTTTGCTGTTCCAGAAAATTCAACAGTAGTATTCAATCATCAAAGTTCATGCTCAATAATCCAGGTAGAAAATCCAACAAAGTTCAGCCAGGTCATCTGGAGGGTTTATTATTTTGTTGAGACGTTTCATCCTTCATACAAAGGACTTCATCAGTCTGAGAAGCCACAATTGAAGTCCTTTGAATGAAGGACGAAACATCTCAACAAAATAAGAAACTGTCCAGATGACCTGACAGAACTTTGATGGATTTTCTACCTGGATTATTGAGCATGAACTTTGTTTTGAACCACTTTTGCTATGGCTGCCTCAGAGGAGTTGACGGGGGAGAGGGCAGGCCCCAGAAACCATTTTCTCACCAGCATACTGGTTGGTTTACTATGTGAGTGCTGCTTGTGGGACTCAGTTTGTTTGTGGCTCCTCGGACTGAAGAAGTCACTTGGATGAATGACAAAACATCTGAACTACTATGCAAAAACTCAGGACAGTATTACACTTTTATTATTTCATTTTATGCTTATGTTCATTAAATGTTTAGTGTTTTAGTGTTGGTGTAAATTTTCATACTTTTATACTACTATGCAAAAACTCAGGACAGTGTTACACTTTTACTATTTTATGCTTATGTTTATTAAATGTTTCAGTGTTTTAGTGTTTAAATGGTTACTGTTGCACCGAGGGACTGAGAGAAACGCAATTTCAATCCTGTGTATGTCCTGTACATATTGCAGTTCTGACAATAAAGTTGACTTTGACTTTGAACAAAAAAATTAATCGCCCAGATGACCTGACTGAACTTTGTTGGAATAGTATTAAATGTTTTGCCTGACTATCTTTAGCCTATTGTACTCTTTTTGCTAGTTATTTTAGTTTGATGATCTAAGCAAGCTAATTATGATTAATTTTTGTAAAGCGTTTCTATTGTGAAGAGTAAAAGTGTAGTAAAAAGTACAATTTATTTTTTGGCTCTTACAAAAAGTTTACAAGGTACTATTAGTCTGTAGCATTTACTGTAGTTTCATTATCTTTAGCATAATGAACTCTATTAGCTAGATTTAGCATTTTTTCCTTTACTGATTTAAGCATAACATACTATTTAACATGATATTTAGAAAGGCGTTCATATTATGGACAAATAATTGCAGTAAATAATACTTGTCTTTGCTGTCCTAAAGTTTACTCTAAGTCTTTAGCATTTAGCTTCTCTAGCTTTAGTGTATCATACTCTTTGAGCTATTTTCTTTTTCATTATTGACTTGGCTGAATTAATCAAAAAATATTAATTAATTGCAATGAGTTCAAAGTGTAAATGTAACAGTTATTATTATTTTTGCCTTATTTGATTTATACTGCCATGCTTTCTTTTAATGTTTATGAATTGAGCAAATACTACTAAAATTGTGGACAGTAATCTTGCAATAAATGAAACAATTTCTTTTTTGTAGAATTAAAAAATATATTTCCTTTCATTTAATGTATTGTGTCTTTTTATAGCTAGCTTATTGCTTTTCTTTTTCTTTGCTGATAAAAGTACAAATAAATTTTGTGAAGAGTTCACATTGTGAGCATTGAAATCTCAGTAAATAGTACATAATTTACTTCGCTTCCTTCCATTTAAATAGCAAACTATAAGCATTTTCCATATTTCTGAACTTTGCATTTGTGGCACATTTATTTATGATCTTATTTCTTTTGCAAAAGCCTGAAAAGCTGTTTCATTGTCAAGTGTTATCATAAATACATTAGAGCAGCTGCTTTCAATGGTTTTCATAAGTACTTGTTTTTTTAGATTTGCACTTTTAATTATCTACAAGATACTTCTCCTTAATCTGTCACTTAAGCTGTCCTTGTGGGGTGGGGGGTCAAAATATTTAGAGGCAAATTTTTAGCACAATCTCTGCAGGCAGAGTAAGTAAATCCCATCTGAGTGCAACACTTTAACAAGCTTCTACTGATGTAATTGCAGAGTTCAGAAGCAATGATGATTGCAGATAATGACAAGTGCACAGCAAAGCGACCCCATCGGTTGCCCCTAAATCAGTGTTGTCGTTCGTTATATCCGTATTCCAAAGGAGCTTTTTGTTGTGCAACTTTGTTAAGTCCGGACCTGAAACTGGCGGTGTGAGGAATGTGCACGTCTGAAAGTAAAACTGGACACAATCTAAGCTCGTGTGCAGATACGAACTCCAAAATGTCAACTGAACTTTAAGAGCAAGCGGAGTCGGACTTACGACACCGTTGGTGGTGTTAAACTCTGTCCAGAGGCCATCAAAGTGACACGGTCTGACAGAGCCGCACTACATCAACCTCTTTACTGCACTGTAAAATTTGACACGTTTGTCTGTGTGCATTTTTACAATTTATATGTGCATCACCAAAATTTTATTTTTATTATTTTAAATAATGCTCATCGCTTTCTTTTGTGTTAAAGGCTTTTTTCCCCACTCGATGAACTTTAGTCTACTGAAGACGACTCAAACAAAGATGCAGTGCTTCTCTGAGGCGCAGCTCTAAAAGAAGTTAATTTATGGCCTGTTTAGGAGGCAGGTTTTGGCTTGAATACCTAATGAGGAGGCGCACCTGCAGCCGCATACCAATGAATGGAAACGACGGTTTGTATTTACGCCTCCCTAAGCCATTGGGACCTCCTGATCTGACCACTAATTGGCCAGCAAAGAGAAATAGAGATAACTTTCTTGCTATCTTAACTGCTGAATCTGCAAATATCAGAATTAGATCAACTTTATTCTTCAATGTGGTTATGGTGTTTTAGTTTTTGGGCAAATTTTGGCCTCTATGGTTCTGTCAGGCTATGTCATTTTCATGGCATTTGGACAATTTTCAACAGCACTACCAGCATCATTTAGGATTTTTTTATTTAAATAAAGATGTTCTGGTTTGTTTGAACATCTTGTTAGCTTTTCTTGAAAAAAAAAAAAGATTTGGAAAAACTCTTACAAATATTTTTTTCTTTTCTTTTTTTGATCGATCAGTAAGTAGGCTTGTCACAATAAAAAAAATTGCTGGGCGATTAATTGTCTCAGAAATTATTGCGATAAACGATAATTTAAATTTGCCAATAATTAGTAATTACAATAATTAGTAATTTGTAATTATTGTCAAATTTAAGTAGAAATGTTGGTTAATTTGTTTTGCGTGTAGTGCCTTTTTTCAACCACTGGATGGCAGTATAAGACTTTGAACCAAAGGATGGATAGTGAGGGAGCGAGCAGCGTATCTCTTTAAGAAAAACAATAGGAAGGGAGGCCTCTTGACCTGATATGAGCGGTCTCTCCTTCCTTTATTCGGGTCTCAAAATGACGGATGCTCTGTGTGGTTTAAAATCTTTAGCATAGCATTTTTCACACAAAGCTTTTAATAAAAAATCAGTAAACAAGTTCTCAGCTTCTTTTTGCAGAGAAAAACAACTTTTTACGAAGGCACAGGTTTCAACCGTAAATTGTGGAGCTTCGACAAGACCGAGGTTTTTTTCCCCGAGGTCAGCCTGTTAGCTTAACTCGTAGCTTAGCTTCTCAGTTTAGCTGCTTTTAACGATCCAAAAACGCGATTTTGGACGGTTAAAATGAATTTTAAAGAGAAAAGAGAAAGGGAGGGGTCAGTGAAGAACACTGGAGTTGAGCCTTTTGTCATCTAGTGTCTTCAGTAGAAAGGGAAAGACGAAGAAACGATAAAGCCGAAAAATTAAAATTAGGTTGATAATTTTCATTTATCGTGCGATTAATTGATTTATTGTTTATCGTGACAGGCCTATGGATCATTGTGTTACAGCTTATTTTACACCAGACTTTATTTACCCTGATTTCCTTAAATGTTGGAGGTTTGCTGAAATGGTTGGTACGTATAGTAGTATCCCACTAGGCGGTGACCATTCCAGACGAGTTGGCAACAGGAATTTTGAGACAAAATAGGTAAAATTTTAGTAGCAGTCTCACTGAATTCTTAGTGTTTATCTAATGCAGTTATTTATTTATTTATTATTATTATTATGGCTTGTTTTCATACACACAGCTTGCATAACAACACTTAAGGCCATACCGATATTTTATTGCCCACATCATACCCACCTCAACAACCTTTGTGCATACCTTGGCAGTCATTCACTGGTTTGTGATTGAATGTACTATAGTACTTTTTTAAATGAAGAGAGACAGATGTAGATCAGTTCATTTAAATAGTTCTAATTTATCATCAGTGTGGTTGTTAGACTTGGACATAGGTCTGTAGTCTCATATTTTCTGTCAGAGAAGAACTACCATCTAGGTGTCAATCCACACTTCTAGCGCTCAAGAACTGACTAAAACTCAACTGTCCCATAAAATTTGTGACAAATTGCAAGTCTCTACCACTCACGTGAGTAAAGTGAGAACTCCTGCAAGCATTTTGAGCCAACTGATTGACATCTAGTTGCCGTCTGTCCACTCAGTGAAAACTACATTAAGAAAGTAGCCAGATAGGCAGAAAAAGTATCATACTGTCACTTTAAGATTATTGCTGATCGATCAGGGCTAGTGATTGAGACTAAAGCCCCAGTATACTCCCGCGTACGTCCATACGCAGAGGTACGCACGTATGTATGCAGAGGTACAAGCATACCCCCGCAGGGCATGTACGCGCAAAGCTAAATTTTTACGACCGCGTACGCAAACGCGGTGTCGCACAACAAACTGCCTGGCGCCAGACTGTTTTGTATGTGACATCAATTTTTGCCGATGACACCACATTTTTCTGTTCGGGTAAAGACATAAAACAGATTTTGGATATGATGAAAACAGAATTTATAAAAATACAAACTTGGTTTAAATTAAACAAATTATCTTTGAATTTAGATAAAACTAATTACATGATATTCAGTAACAAAAAGAGAATTGTTGATGACGATCCATTTGAAATTGAAGATGTTGTGATCTGTAAAGTGAGTGAAGTGAAGTTTCTGGGTGTTATCATTGATGACAAACTGACATGGAAACATCATGTAAATTCCATTAAAACAAAAATAGCTAGATCAATTGCAGTACTGTATAAAGTCAGGGATTTTTTAATTGATAAAGCTCTGCATATGTTGTATAACACAATCATTGCTCCACATTTAATCTATTGTATTGAGGTTTGGGGAAAAGCGTGCAAAACTATTACAAAGCCTGTTTTTATTTTACAAAAGAGAGCTGTAAGAGTAATCACCAGAAAACATTTCAGTCACCCATCAAACACCTTGTTTCTTCAGCTAAACTTATTGAAATTCCAGGAATTGGTAGAATATAGTATTTTATCAGTTATGTATAGGGCTCATAATAACACATTACCTTTAAATATCCAAAGAAATTTTATAAAAAGACAAAGTTGTTACAATCTCAAAGGGACAGAGATATTCATCAAACCACAATTCAGAACCAGCTTAAAGGGACGGTCTACCTCAATTCAGGGAGTTCGATTGTGGAATGCTCTGGAGAGTGATGTTAAAAATGCAAAATCAATGTATACATTTAAGAAAAAGGTCAAAAAGGACTTGCTCAAAAACTATATATGATGTAACTTAGTGTGTTTGTGTATTACACTTATGTTGTACTTATGATGTAGCTTAGTGCGTTTGTGTATTACAGTTAGAAAAATTAAGTAGAGTTATTCATTTTGTGACGTAGTTTGTGTATTACAGTTAGAAAAAATTAAGTAGAATTATTCATTTTGTGATGTAGTTTGTGTATTACAGTTAGAAAAATTAAGTAGAATTATTCATTTTGTGATGTAGTTTGTGTATTACAGTTAGGAAAATTAAGTAGAATTATTCATTTTGTGATCTAGTTTGTGTATTACAGTTAGGAAAATTAAGTAGAATTATTCATTTTGTGATGTAGTTTGTGTATTACAGTTAGAAAAATTAAGTAGAATTATTCATTTTGTGATGTAGTTTGTGTATTACAGTTAGGAAAATTAAGTAGAATTATTCATTTTGTGATGTAGTTTGTGTATTACAGTTAGGAAAATTAAGTAGAATTATTCATTTTGTGATCTAGTTTGTGTATTACAGTTAGAAAATTAAGTAGAATTATTCATTTTGTGATGTAGTTTGTGTATTACAGTTAGGAAAATTAAGTAGAATTATTCATTTTGTGATGTAGTTTGTGTATTACAGTTAGAAAAATTAAGTAGAATTATTCATTTTGTGATGTAGTTTGTGTATTACAGTTAGAAAAATTAAGTAGAATTATTCATTCTGTGATGTAGTTTGAAGGTTATCATTGGTTGAACAAACTGTGAAATAAGGGGCAGATATAATAAGATTTCATCTTCTTTCTGCTCCCTTCATTTTATCCTACTTGTATTCTTGTATCTGATGAAACTGTATTGTTCTTTTAAAATGAATGAATAAACATCAAATCAAATCAATGTATTAAATTCCCCTTCTTCATCCCTGATCTGGCCTTTTTTTTTGGCCAAAAGGCAGTGATCTCTTCCTCCTCCGTTGACACCATGACTGAAATGATGAGAAATAAACAACTTTGTCACAAGCAAATTAAACTCAGGTCCAGTGTGGCTGCGGGAGGTTCTGGAGATTTCCTGGTGTGCTGGTCTGATGTGTGGGCTGCAGGACCAGCGCTTCCTGTTTTTTTTTAGAACTTTTTATTAACAACATATAAACACAGAACATCGCTGTGGCTGCTGCCAGCGCTATATATGTATTTTTTTCGACCCGTCAATCAATTCAGTAGGCATGTCAGTAAATGACCATCAGCTACCTCATTTTGTCCCGTAGGTACCGGTAAACGCTCTTTTTCTGTGGAGCTGCGCTGCAGCTGCTCAGGGTGGATACTCGAGTATAATGTCTGAACCCTCTGCGTACAGTACACGCATACGTACGCATGAACGGACGTACGCGGGAGTATACTGGGAGCTTAAGTCCTGTCTGGTTGGATCTGACTTTCTGATGATAAGTGGGTGCGCTTGTGAAAACAAAAAAAGTTTTTTTTTTTTTTCAGTACACGAAAAAGCCCAAACTGTCATGTATTTGGGCTTTTTCACAAACTAATTATCTTATACCATGTGCACTAAAACTTTTGTGTAAATATGATATTTAGTATTTATCTGACAACATTAATCCCTAATTGCTCCCTGGGCTCCCCACTGTTCCACCTGGGTGTATCCCACGTGCAATGGGTTAAATGCAGAGAACCAAATTCACCATTGTATGGGAACATACAATGGTGACAACACATAGCACTTATCTTGTATCAGAAACAGAGTCAGAGAATCTTTATTGTCATTTGCACCACATGTGGAACATGTGATGAAACAAGATTATGTACGGTACAGGGTCCCAGTTACATCCAACAATAAAATGTAAGAGAACAACAGTAATAACATCTAAGATATAAACTAAGAAAAACATCAGCTAACAATACACTAAGCACTAATATCATAGAAAAACATCACTCCAAACAGCAGCACGAACATGAGTCTATATGAGCAGATGGGCACGAATGAACACAGCAACATGAAACAGATCAGCAGCAACATGATGTGATATTTTGCAGTGATTATTCTGGTTATTTATTCATGAGTCTAACAGCCTCAGGGTAGAAGCTGTTCCTCAGTCTAGTGGTTCTACACTTAATGCTCCTCAACCTCCTGTCCTGAGGGGAGTGGGGCAAAGAGTGTGTGTGCTGGGTGAGTGGGGTCTTTCATGATGCAGGTGGCCCTCTTCCTGCATCTGGAGGTGTAGATGTCTGTGATAGTGGGGAGACTGACTCCAACAGTCTTCTGTGCAGCCTTCACCACTCTCTGTAAAGCTTTTCTCTCTGCAACTGTGCAGCCTCCATGCCACATGTTGATGCTGGAGCACAGGATGCTCTCCACTGCACACCTGTAGAAGGAGGTGAGGACTGGGCTACTCAGACCAGCTCGTCTCAGCCGTCTGAGGAAGTAGAGTCTCTGATGACCTTTCTTGATCAGGCTGGTGGTGTTGTTGGTCCAGCTGAGGTTATCATTCATGTGTACACCCAAGTACTTGTAGCTGGAGACCACTTCCACCGCAGATCCTCTTATGTTCAGTGGGGTGTGGGTTTGTTTGTTCCTTCTGAAGTCCACAATCATCTCCTTTGTCTTCTTCACATTGATGTGAAGGTTATTGTCCTTGCACCAGCTCTCCAGGTGTTCCACCTCCTGCCTGTAGCTGGACTCATCATTGTTTGTGATGCATCCCACCACCGCTGTATCATCTGCAAACTTTACAATATGACAGCCTGGATGGGTAGCTGCACAATCATATGTGAGCAGAGTGAACAGGAGAGGGCTCAACACACATCCTTGAGGAGAGCCAGTGCTGAGGGTTATGGTGGAGGAGGAGAAGTTGTGGATCCTCACTGACTGTGTTCTGTTTCTTAAAAAGTCTAGTACCTAGTATATGTCTAGTAAGTAGTACTGTATAAGTAAGAACTGTATAAGTAAGTAGTATAAGTCTAGTAAGTCTAATACCTAGTATATGTGTATGTGTATTCATTCATTCATTCAACCTTTATTTAGTCAGGTAAATCTTTTGAACCTCATGGGCTCATTGTATGTGTATGTGTATAGTTTAAGGAGTCTGCAGTCAGGCTAAGCATGTTTTTCTTTATTTTTTTATTTTTTTCAAAGATTGCCGGTACTCTGAACATGCTCGCCACCTAGTGGTGCAACATGTATACTTAGTTTTTTTTTTCTTTTGTGTTAAAATTATACACTGATTAAAAAAATATTCGGAGTAGTTCAGATGGGTTTAGCTGGTCTCTTTAGTTTGCCATCATTGCTGTATAGTTTGATACGTTCAAGAGGTTTCTACATATTTCCTATTTAAAAGCATTTCACTGGATGGACGGCAACTAAAATATATATATTTTTCCAACCAGCTTTTGACCTTCACTTCTAAAGAGGCATGTAAAAGGAAGCACAAAGCACAAATGCCTCGAAGAAATCTTGCTGGCAGAATCCTGTTAAATGTTTTTAAATTAAAATACCATTCTACATTCATACTTGATAAGATTTGCAGAAATTGGAAGCAGATAATTAAAGGGTTTTAAGGTGGATATCTTTGGAATGAAGATTTCATGCCTTTATCTTTTTTTTTTGTAATTAAAAACAGGTGTTTTTGTCTTGTATTAAAGCACGGTGTGTTGGTTGAGTTCCCTAGAAGCAGATTCCACTTTCAGCTCTACAGTGCAGCATTGTCTCCAGCTGTACTCGTGGCTTAAAGCAAATTGATTTCCCTAATCAATACTGTAGGATTGAATTTAGGGATGTGGCCAACAGCCTCCTCGAGATTAGTCCCCTTTTTTCTCTTTTGGTCATTTCACGAGTGTCTGCTCACAAGGGACGGTGTGTGTTTATGGCATGACGAATCTGTGGCATACATAAAACCTTTCTGCAAGCCATTTGTCACCTCTGAAGAGTGGATATGACTGAATTGATGCACCACCCCAATGGAGCAAACGTGTTTAAATGACAACCCATTTTTGTCTCACCTTGAACCTAATCGACTGTCTGAAAGCCGCGGTTTGGAAAGTGCTGACAAGCGTTTGTCGCAAACACGGGCTTATTGGCGGGGCGAGCTCTTTGTTGTTTTCAGACTTCTTCGTGTCTGTGAGTCACATTCACTAGCAGGTTGTGCTGTCCAGATATGACATGTTTGACATATTGCCTGTTAAAGGAAATTGAGGCTTAGCATTTTTTTTATTGAAGGAATGCAAATCACCAGCCGCCTTTCATGTCAGAGTTTAAAATCATCTTTTGTTAACAAAATGATGAAGTTGTAGATATTTTTGACAGAACTTTGAAAATAATGTTATTCACATTCTTGTGCGATTTTTCAAGGTGCCACACTCAGATTGTTGATTGTAAATGACTCTCAGCTACTCAGCAAGTTTAAGCTCAATATCTGAATAACTGACTGAGTAATAGCCATTTTAGAGTTGGCTGTTGTTGATTAGCTGTGGTGGGCCCCTCTTGAATTGGACTGACTCTAAAAGTTAATCAGTTGTAAAGGTATATCCATCCATTATCTTTACCTGCTTCTTCCTTTTCGAGTCGCAAGGGTCAGTGGTGCCCATGTCTATCCATCACTGTGCGAGAGGTGGGGTGCACCCTGGACCACAAGTCCATCACAGGGACACAGTGACAAACAAAAATAACAACCATTCACTCTCTCACTCTCACCTAGGGACAATTTAGAGTTACCAGTCAGCCTAACACGCATGTTTTTGGTCTGTGGGAGGAAACCAGAGTACCCAGATAAAAAATGCAAACTCCACCCTGAAAAGTCCCCAGCCACCGTGCTACCCTAATGCTATATCCAATTCCGTGTTTCCCTAGATCAATTCCTTTGGCATGACGCATGTGTTGCACGCTAGCTTAGCGCTACTTCAGTAGCATTTTCACTAGCATTTCAGTTTTGCGCATGGCTATTTT
>JBBPBX010001648.1:29978-55512 GCA_038048925.1 Garcialebias charrua | reverse complement strand
TATATATATATATATATATATGCACACACACATATGTATACTACAGTATATACCATTTGTGTATGTGTATTGTGCAGTGTTTCAATCGATCAATATACTTTATTGAACCCAAAGGGATTTCCTTTCCCCTACCATTATCAAAGGATGGCGTCCCGCCCTGTCAACAGAACGGAGTGCCCTGCCTACCTATCTACCTCATACATATCTCTTCCTAAATAAGGATGAGACAACCACGGCCTTCTTTGTTTCTGCACTGTAGCCAGATTTAGAAAACACTTTTTTTTTTCCCCTTCTCTGTTTACCTTTTAATGCAATGAGACCATGCACATCAAACAGAGCTTCTCATCTAATTAGAAAATGCCTCTGAAATGAAAACGAACTCAACCAGGTCTGGACAAGGGCCACACAGCCACTTTGTTTTGATCGAGTTTTGGTGGCTTCTGTTATTCGTCCTGACGTCTGACTAACTTTGGCCATTCGTTCTTGTGATATCACGTAATGTGGATGACAGGGCATGACAAAGCTTGGGGACGGATCAGCTTGAGTTCCTCGTGCAGGTTTTTCAGAGTCGTACAAATCCAAATGCTTTCTGTGATCGTAAGCCTCTATTCTGGCAGAAATGTCATTTCACCTGGGTATTAGGAGAGTGACTGTCATCTTGATTGCCCTGCAGGATTCCTATCTCCTCAGCCACTGCAAGAAGAGAGCAGACTACGGAAGTATCAGTTAGTCTGGAAACAGATGACAGCCTTGCCTTTTTTTTTTGTTCTTGTTTGCTTGTTTTCTCGAGAATGTCAACTGACCTTGAGCATCGCAGGATCATACCGGCAGATGCGACAATTCGTCACGCATAAGAAACCCCACTCCAGCAACCATCTGTCTCCATGCGTCCACCGTCCCAGTTTGTTTTCCGGTGGCCATAGCGGCAGTCAGAATATTGCGTGCTGCAAATCTCATCTTAAAACCCACCTTGACTTGTACGTGACCTGTGTAAGGGACACCAGAAGTTTGTGGGAGTTTCTGAAAGGTTTACTATACGATCGTATCGCACCAAAGAGTTATCCAGACCAGTAAAATTGAATGTGACCCCCAAGTTGTTAAAAAGCTGGAAGGTCATCAGGATCACTTTACCTGCTTTGAGGACCACCACTAGATTTAGGTGTCATTTCACAGTCAGGCAGAAACATGGCACAAGGTTTGAATAGCAAAAATGGCTTTGTCTGTGTCTGTACTTGTTAGCAAAATATCTCATGAGAACCAGTGGACATATTTTAATGGAATGTAAATACTGGGTGTATACCTGGTTAATCTTTCAAACTAACACTTTCAAATGGTTGCCACAGCCAACAGACCTTAAAAGACACAAAAATGGCTCTAACTCAGTCAATTTTACAGACATAATACTGTATACATTTTATGTGGTAGTAGCTGAAAGTGAATCACACAACGTACTCCGAGGGCTAACAGAGGGTGTGACATCTTTATTTAAAACTTCGGCATGAAAGGCAGCGATACGCGTACCTTCAAGGAATGCTGGGCCTCTAATTTCTTTCATGAAATGAGGTTTGAACGTGACGCGATGAACTCAGCAGCACTCAATAGGCCTCAAACTAAATTACCAGGGGGAAAAGAAATCCTGTAATTGATTCACACACTGCTTCTGTTCTTGTTGTATTTGCAGTACAGTATGTGGATTGATGAGAATACCTTAGTTGCTTCAGAGGTTTGGACGTTTATTAATTGGCCTTTATTTTTCAACACATTGTTGCACTCCGGTGTTTTTCCGACCATAGCAGTCACATTTCTGCTACTCGGCTAAGACGGTGAGTTTTTGATTTTAGAGGTGGGGATTTGTGGGGCTTTAGGAGCACTTTCTTTATCTGGCTTCAAGGTTATCCATGCAGGTTGTTCAATACTCCGAGGACAAAACGCACAGCTTTTTGTACCAGAGCTTTTATCCCTTTCTTTCTTTGCAGTCCTTTTTTTCTTGCTTGAGTGTGTGTATGTCATACCAAGACTAGCCACTGTTATTTTTTCTCCCCCCCTCAGTTCAGTCACGTTTGCTCATTGCGGATGACCTGATGAGAACATGGCCCTTATCTCCCGCAGAGCTAAAGAATTGAACTTGTTTCCACAGCCCATAAGAAAGCAGAGCAGACTGCCAGATGCTGCCTCAGAAGCCACTTATGTGGCCTACTGCTGCGCAGGCCTTCAGTGATAGAGAGATGCCTATCATTCTTCGCTCAGTCCTCTCTCCGCTCAGGGCTACATGTTAAATATGATTCTGCAAATGTGATTTAGCGGGCAGAGAGCCGCGGGACTTTGAGGTAGGAGCGGATGAGGCCTCAGCTGTTTAGTTTTTAGCAACAACGTATGCAGTGGTGTAGTCTACGTGATACTCGGGTATATGGAGTATACCCACTAGAAAAACTTTAGAATTTCAGTATACCCACTTAAAAGTGCCCAATGGTACATGACATACCATTAGGTACATGTCATTGATACGTTAAACGACAGTTAAACACTTCTGTAACAATCTATTGGTGTGCAGTGCTTTTCTTTGATACTGTTTTATAAATTATATAACATGTTTTTAATACAAAGCCAGCTGTTGTACAAAGTTTGTTGTTCATTTATTCAAATATAAGCATCAGAGAAATTTGGAACTGTTCAATATGCTTAAAATCAAAATAAATTGACGGTTACACTTTACTAACCAGTGTACTTTGGTTTCTAAGCACGGTATGCCCACTACAAAAATGTAGACTACACCACTGAACGTATGTAGGTTAAGGTTGCCTCTCTGATGTGGTGGAACTGGATATGACAGAGGAAAAAGTGTTGGATGACTTTTAGCTTAACAAAAAGACAAGTAGTAAAAAAAATTAAAATGAAGTCAAGCTTTATTAATGCTGTCACTTTCTTGTTAAATATGTTTGTTCTTGTAGAGAAGATTTGAATTACAACAGGCCCATTACTGTATACATCAAAGTGTGTGACTTGATCAGGAATACCGTGCAGTGACTTTTGGTAGTGGTATTTTGCAAAACACAGACAAACTAATGTTAATTTCAAATAATTTTGGTGAAAGGGATGAGAAAACACAGCTCTCTTTGTAGTTCTGTAGCTCAGACGCACGTCGCAGTGCAAACATCATTTAGGGTTTAAATGGGTCAAAGAAAGTTGGACTTCACAGGTCCGAGCTGACATTTTGGTCTCTTGTATGGTGTTTAGACTATAACAGATAAAAGTTTATATGACTTTTACAGGTTTTTCATGTTTATCTGACAGTTGATAACACCGCAGACATTTGAGATGTGTAAAATAAAAATCTGGACTAACTCAAAATGTAGGCATTTTTATCTATTTTCACTCAGTGTCCTTCATTACTGTAAAATCAGTTCAGTTTATTTATATAGCGTCAAATCACAACAGAAGTTATCTCAGGGCACTAAACAGAAGCATCCATGTACGTAAAAAGTAAATTAGTAACATTATTTATCTTGGGTAGGGTCGCCAGCAGATTGTGTTGAGTCTTCGTCACCCAAGCACAAAGGCAACAGTGGATAGGAAAAACTTTTAACAGGAGGAAACTCCAGCAGAACCAGGCTCAGGACAAGTGGCCATCTGGGTTTGAGAGGAACAGGAAGGAGAAACAACTTAACGTGGAACTTATCATTTTCCTTTAAACCCCTCTGAATCCAGTGTGCACATCCAGGCTTCCACAGTCTTCAGTTGTATTTTAGCTTTGAAAATTGTCCTCAAAACTGGAAGTGAATGGTCTTTTTGAATGTGTCATATTGTCTGCATAAAACACTGTAAAATTTTAACTTCATATGTGACCATAAGTATTCCGCCCACCGACTCACAACATCCCGAGTTGAGGACAACAGCACGCCATCCCCACCATAAATGGTGTTGGTCGCGTACCGCTTTCCCCCCCTGAGACGCCGGATGGTGGACCAGAATCGCCTCGAAGCCGTACGGAAGTCATTCTCCATGGCCTCTCCGAACTCCTCCCACGCCCGAGTTTTTGCCTCAGCAACCACCCGAGCCGCATGCCGCTTGGACTGCCGGTACCTATCTGCTGCTTCCGGGGTCCCACAGGCCAAAAAGGCCCAATAGGACTCCTTCTTCAGCTTGACAGCATCCCTCACCGCCGGTGTCCACCACCGGGTTCGAGGGTTGCCACCACGACAGGCACCAACAACCTTGCGGCCACAACTCCGATAAGCTGCCTCGACAATAGAGGCGCGAAACATGGCCCACTCGGGCTCAATGTCCCCCGCCTCCCTCGGAAAACCATTTATGGTGGGGATGGCGTGCTGTTGACCTCAACTCGGGATGTTGTGAGTCGGTGGGCGGAATACTTCGAAGACCTCCTCAATCCTACTGGCACGTCTTCCACTGAGGAAGCGGAGCCTGGGGACTTTGGGTCGGGCTCTCCAATCTCTGGTGCTGAGGTCGCCGAGGTGGTTAAAAAGCTCCGCGGTGGCAAGGCTCCGGGGGTGGATGAGATTCGTCCTGAGTTCCTTAGGGCTCTGGATGTTGTGGGGTTGTGTTGGCTTACGCGACTCTGCAATATCGCGTGGACATCGGGGGCAGTTCCCTTGGATTGGCAGACTGGGGTGGTGGTTCCCCTATTCAAAAAGGGGGACCGTAGGGTGTGTTCCAACTATAGAGGGATCACACTCTTAAGCCTCCCTGGTAAGGTCTATTCAGGGGTTCTGGAGAGGAGGGTCCGTCGGATAGTCGAACCTCGGATTCAGGAGGAGCAGTGTGGTTTTCGTCCTGGTCGTGGAACACTAGACCAGCTCTACACCCTCAACAGGGTCCTGGAGGGTGCGTGGGAGTTTGCCCAACCAGTTTACATGTGCTTTGTAGACTTGGAAAAGGCATTCGACCGCGTCCCTCGGGGGGTTCTGTGGCGGGTACTCCGGGAGTATGGGGTACCAGGCCCATTGATATGGGCTGTTAGGTCCCTGTACGACCGGTGTCAGAGCTTGGTCCGCATTGCCGGCAGTAAGTCAGGCTCGTTTCCGGTGAGAGTTGGACTCCGCCAAGGTTGCCCTTTGTCACCGATTCTGTTTATAACTTTTATGGACAGAATTTCTAGGCGCAGCCAAGGTGTTGAGAGGATCCGTTTTGGTGGCCTTAGAATCGCTTCTCTGTTTTTTGCAGATGATGTGGTCCTATTGGCTTCATCAGCTCGTGATCTACAGCTTTCGCTGGAGCGGTTTGCAGCTGAATGTGATGCGGCCGGGATGAGGATCAGTTCCTCCAAATCCGAGGCCATGGTCTTGAGCCGGAAAAGGGTAGCGTGCCCTCTCCGGGTCGGGGAGGAGGTCCTTACCCAAGTGGAGGAGTTTAAGTATCTCGGGATCTTGTTCACGAATGAGGGAAAACTGGAGCGTGAGATCGATAGGCGGATAGGTGCAGCGTCCGCAGTGAAGCGGGCGCTGTACCGGTCTGTCGTGGTGAAGAGAGAGCTGAGTCAAAAGGCAAAGCTCTCAATTTACCGATCGATCTACGTTCCCACCCTCATCTATGGTCATGAGCTTTGGGTTATGACCGAAAGAACAAGATCTCGGATACAAGCGGCTGAAATGAGTTTTCTCCGCAGGGTGGCTGGACTCTCCCTTAGAGATAGGGTGAGAAGCTCAGTCATCCGGGAGGGACTCGGAGTAGAGCCGCTGCTTCTCCACATCGAGAGGAGCCAGTTGAGGTGGCTCGGGCATCTGGTTAGGATGCCTCCTGGACGCCTCCCTGGTGAGGTGTTCCGGGCATGTCCCACCGGGAGGAGACCCAGAGGAAGACCCAGGATACGCTGGAGGGACTATGTTTCTCGGCTGGCCTGGGAACGCCTTGGGATTCCCCCAGAGGAGCTGCTCCAAGTGGCTGGGGAGAGGGAAGTCTGGGCCTCCCTACTTAGGCTGCTACCCCCGCGACCCGACCCCGGATAAGCGGAAGAAAATGGATGGATGGATGGATGTGACCATAAGAGTCTTCTGTTGGCAGGTTGGCTCGATTGACTCAGTGTAGTGTGAACGCGAATGGCACCAGTTGAAAATGTAAACAAATGTTCTGAATATTGGTCCCATATCAAACTGAGTCTACCGGGCCATCAGGTGTGATAATGACCATGGATGTTTCTCTGCTCCTACAAATCTGATTTAAATTAGGGATAGGGCCGATCCGATACCAGCATAATTTACGTATCGGATTTTCCAATCCAACCTGCGGACATTTCCGATCCGGATCGGATCGGAAGTAAGAAATGTGGATCGGTGTAGGGCTGTGCGATATGACGATATATATCGTGGGGACGATAGAAACGTGTCTATCGTGCTACTTTCCTTCTATCGTCTCTATCGTGATAAATAAGAATAAAAAAATAACGGTCGCAAAGAAGTTCATATTGTGGTTTTGCGAGATGACGGCGCTGCTTTATGTTTGACGCACGCGCGGATTTGCGACGCATGCTTTACGTTGTTAAACTCGAGTTCAACAGAGACGCAGCCGGCATGAAGCCGGTGTCACCAGATATCTATGGGTGTCACAACATGGAGAAACAGCTGCGCAGGCAGCCCAAGAAGAATAACTTTTACCAAAAAGAGGGGGAAGCTCACCTTGTTAGCTTCCATTATTTCGCTCCGCTGAAACTCGGAGACAAAATGGGTCCAGAGGACACGAAGTCCAACCGAGTCCGAACTCGGGTCCAGTTAACCAATACAAAACAGACCAGAGACACAACAGAACCGGAATCAAACGCAACATTTTCTCTTTTCTGTTTCTTTGCCTTGTTTACTCCAGATTCCAGTCAGAGCGGATTTCTTCTTCGTGGGTTTTATTAGCAGCCGTTGTTTTACCGCCACCTGCAGGAAAAATTTGGACCAAAGTAGGTCCAAAGTTGGACCAAAGTTTCTACTTTGGTCCAAATTTCCTTGTTCTTTTTGTTCACATTCTTATAATTGTAACTGTATCTGTAGTAAAATAAAATAAAAAATAAAATAAAAACTTTGGTCCAAATTTTTCCTGTACACACACACACATCGTGTTGTATATATACAACACGATGTGTGTGTGTGTACTTGAAAATTTTGGACCAAAGTTTTTTTTTATATCGTGATATATATCGTTATCGTGATATAAAAAAGTCCATATCGTGATATATGATTTTTTCCATATTGCCCAGCCCTAGATCGGTGCATCCCTAGTTTAAATCAAACGGTGATTAACAGGCTTCAGCAGAATATGAAGAGGTAAATCAGCCTAGTTGTTTGAGGAAAGAAATACTGTAAGTAAGACTTGCAGGATGGTGGCCCCTGAGGACCAGGATTCGACACCCCTGGGATTATTACGAAGTTGATGTTGGAATATTGGGCGACAGCTGCTTGGGCACCCTTCAGAAATTCTTTAGCAAATTTTCTTGTTTCACAATCCTTTCTTCGGGTGTAATTTGACGCAGACTGCTCGCATCTTTCTGGAAGACATTGTGTTGCAGAGCGTCAAATTCATAAGATGTGTTTTGTTGTCAGCTCTCAGTCCCTCCCAGTCTACATTCATCCTTGATTCAATTACTTTTTGGATTCAGCCGAGGCTCGTTCTGAGCTAAATTGCTCTCCTGTGCGTTTTGGTGCCTCACAGACTTCTGTTTGAGCTGAAGGATGGCTGTTCAATTTTCTGCATGGATTACAGTCTTGGTGACATTGAATTTGTTTGCAAAGCTCTTTTCAGATGTGTGTTGACGACTAGAGATGCACCAGCCATAGTTTTGTATGGTGATTCTGATTTTTGTACTGCTCTGACCAGTTGTTGCCTCCTCAAAATGATTTTTTTTTAATTTATTTAAATAAAAAATTTCAAAGTGATCCCTAAAGTGAAAAATTGACTTTATAATAAAACATTTAAACTAAGAAAACATTGATCACTTCTCTAAGTTACAATTCTTACCGATGTTCCCTCTCTCTATCCCTGGAAATCTACATGTAATAAAGGGCTGCACAATATACAGTATTAATATTTTATTTATTTTCGAAAAAACAAAAACTACTATCTCAAAATGAATGCAAAAATACAATTTTGCTTTGTGATGGACCCCCAGTCATGTAAATACCCACAACCAGCACACGAAGAGCGTTGTGAACATTGACAAAATGTGGATTAATCACAACCGATACCATCACTGCAATAGTCTACAACATGGGTGTCCAATTCTGGTCCTCAAGGGCCACTATCCTGCATGTTGTAGTAATTTATCTGCTCCAACACAGCTGATTTGAATCAACAGGTGACAAACAGGCTTTGGCAGAACACAAAGATTCAACCGTTGAATCAGGTAGGTTGGTAGAGAGAAACAAATAAAACATGCAGGATAGTGGCCCTCGAGGACTAGAACTGAACACCCCTGTTCTACAATGTTACAATTACAAGCTTTCCTTTTATAGTGCGGCCTTAAAACAACCTATAATAAGTTTGACCTATTGTGAAATACAAAGTGAGATTTTAAAACTGTTTACCACTTTTTTTGGTACATTTACCATTACTAACTGTTGCTGCAGCAACACTTGTTTCCCTGGTGTGTTTCTCAATTTGTTCCTCGACCAAATTGCACCTCTACTTTATACCCACTGGTTGCCAGTTCATACCACTGATACCTATTATCTTACTAGAACAAATGTGTTCATGTTTTTTGAGCCAGCAGGACACATTTTATGGGAGCTACCATTTTTTATTTTTTAAACCAGAGTCTAAACACTAAACATGTGGAGGTTTGAGTCTCACCTACACAATCATGGTGTTCCATGAGCTTTCATCAACATCAGGATGGCTATGAGGTGGACAAAGTGTGTAAAATGTGGGCTGAGGTGGTTATGAATAGAAATGTGGCAAACTGCTTCTTTTTCTAAACCCCAGAAATTAGGTTTATGAAGTGACCAAGGATGCAAAAGTACAATTTGGTGGAGGGTATATTTGACCTGGAATAAAATTTGTAGATGAAAAACCCAAGTCAACATTAGATTGAAGTTTTCCAACAGGTTTCCAAGAGTTCCTAATCCAACAGGTTACCTGACAGAGGTCAGAAATTCAAAAGAATACAAAAAGAGCGACTTCCCTGACAGAGTTTGAGGCAGGCGTCTTTTGGATGAAATACAAAAACATTTCAACGAAGAATGTTCAGATGACCTGATTTTACTTTTCTGTGATTTATGTACCTGGATGATCGAGCATATATCAGGACTACTCTAAAATCTATTTTTCCAGTCTTCTGCAGAAATGTCATTGCTCCAAAGCTGGACTCGTATTTTCACCTAACTGGAAACCTTCAGCCTATATGAACAGCAAATATCCTAGGATTTAAAAAAAATCCATTTACTTGCATTTTACACCATTTTTGCCACCTCTGATAACTTGCAGATATCACAGATAGTTGTCAGTCTTTTTCACGCAGCAAAAACTTCCACACTGAAGATGTACCATGGCTTATGCTTAGGTCTGGTGCATTCACTGACCTCAAGTTCAGATTTTGGAGTGTAGGACTGGTTTTGCCACTTGTAAAGTTAAAAATCAGCCAATTCTGGTCTATCCAATTGTTGCATCCCTTAAAAAAAAAAAACATGGCATGGGTACAAAATGAATCCTTTTGGTTTGTGTTTGTTGTTTTTAAATGATAATCTATTCACTGTGTGCAGGCAGGTGGTGCTAGTTACATTACACAAAATTTCCCCACTCCCTTGTCTTTAACGGTTATTAATTTTGGTGATAATAAACTGAATCACCGTTTGAATGGTCACATTCTTTATTCTTGTAAAAGTGGGGTCAGTATTAAAGTGTATCTAGTCCATCCCAATAAGTTTATTATTGGAATTTTAAAGTTTTTTAAGAGTATTTTACATTGAGTAGAAATTGGGCATTTTTGGGAAAGATGGATTGCAATGTGATCTAGTGCAAAAAATTACTTTACTTTACATTCACTCAGTTTGTCAGGTTTGCCAGCTTTTTTTTTCTTTTTTTTGACTATCCAGCTATGGAAATCCATTGGTCCACATTAAACCCAATTTTTAGCCTGAGTGGTCAGAGTTATTTTTCTGCAGAGGAAACCGTTGACAACCTCAATCTGTCCCCACGGTGTTAGATGGCTTCCCGGCAAAAGGTCGCACATCTCGTTACCGCTGATGCAGTCATAGTTATGTCTTCCTTTGTAGCCACAGTGAAAGGCTGATGTGCCCCGAGATGACCGGCTCCCCCCCCCCCACTTCACAGGAGTCTTGGGATATCTGGGTTGTCTCCTTCCAGGCCTGAATGGACACATTGTGTTGCTGCTGTTCTGCAGCCCTCTACACACACCTGTCAAGCCATGTCCTTGATGCCTTGGGTGCTGAGACACTCCAGAGACGCCCAGTCTCACACACACGACTCTCAAACCCCCTCCACACACATACCTAAAACCAGTTGGATACGAACAAATAAACACGTGGTTAAGAGGACCAGATGTAAAGGCGCAGATGTGTATACGCGAAAACATACACAATTGAATTTCACGTAAACGCAGCGCATGTGCGCGTGTCCACACACGTCAGCGCACACGCATACACACACGCAGAGTTGAGTTTATAAGAAACACACCTCGCAACGGTCGCTCATGCCAGCACACGCTTGTCTTGGGTGAGCGGGTCAGAGAGGGTCAAGTTCCTCAGTCGTCGGGGCGGGGGAGGCCAAAGGGAACGAAAGGTTGACTGGAGCGCACACACTCGCACATGGGAACGGGATTCGGGAGTAAACTACCGGTAATTTGATCCACAGCCTCAATCAGTTGCAGATTTCTGCAGAGGCGGAGGTCTGTTGGAGGGTATGCTGAGTCCCATATGTCGAACTGTGATTTATAAGTTATTTAAAATTTAAAAAATCTGAAGAGGGCCTTTTATTTCTGGATAATTTTGGTATTGGTGTTGCTCACTGCCACAAACTTGCCTGTAATTATTGTTTTTTTTCATTCAATTCTATTCAGTGTGGTTGCCACAGCTAATCAATCTTTACAAACACAAAAATGGCCAATCTTCTTCTTCTTTCGGCTGTTCCCTCTTCAGGGGTTGCCACAGCGAGTCATCCTCCTCCGTCTCACTCTGTCCTCACTTCAGCTACCTCCATGTCCTCTCTAACTGCATCCATATATCTCCTCTTTGTCTTTTTCCTGGCAACTGCATTTCTAACATACTTCTACCAATATACCCACTGTCCCTCCTCTGGACATGTCCAAACCATCTCATGGTCTCTCTAACTTTATCTCCAAGTTGTTCAACATGTGCTGTACCTCTGATTATCTCATTCCTAATCTTATCCATCCTTGTCACTCCCACAGAGAACCTCAACATCTTCATTTCCTCCACTTCCAGTTCTTTCTCCTGTCTTTTTGTCAATGCCACTGTCTCCATACCATACAACTGTCCTGTAAACATTTCCTTTGACCTGTGCTGACACCCCTTTTGTCGTAAATCACGCTCAAAACTTTTCTCCGTCCTCTTGATCCTGTCTGGACTCTGTTTTTCACCTTTGCAAACACAAAAATGGCCACTAGCTTAGTCACTTATACAGCTATTGAGCTAAAACCTGGTGCGGTGTAGCTGAGCGTCTTCCCCATCACACACTCCAAATGCTAACAGATTGTGCAACATCTTTATTTAAAGCTTTGGCATTTAGTGAAGATATGCATTCAGTCAAGTCATCTTTTATGTTCAATAACTTGAGTATAAGGTACAGATTAGTAGTAAAACTAAACATTAACACTAGCAAATGAAATTGAACCCAGGTGTCCTTGGAAAAGACTGTAGTGTTGGAAGCTGAACTCCTTTCATGTTTTTTCCCCCTCATTTGTATGCTAGCGCAGAGTGTGAGAGTGAAATGGGATGTACGGGGGGGATATATAAGATTGCAGTTTTGCAGGGTAAATAAAAGGTGATTGAAGCTCCAGCGGCAGAGAACGAGATACTGAAACAGCAAACAGGCAGAGAATTAGTGAGACTACAGAATGAGGAAGGATGTAACTTTACATCATCTTCCAGCAGCTGCCAGCAGCTTCAGTCAATTGTTATTAGCTTCCCTGAGTTTAATGTGACCCTTGGGGGTAGGGATGCTGCCCATGCATTGTAAATGCTGCCCCTTGACTTGACTCAGTGCAGGTCCATTCCCTTTCTGAAGAAGGGCCTCTAACTATTTGCTGATAGATCACAGCAGCGCAGTTGAAAGTGTTAAACTCACTATTCATGACCAAAGTCCTTGTTTTTATGACACTCATCGATGTAGATTTGTAACATATTTTGTTTATACAAACATCAAAAGTTCATGCTCAATAATCCAGGTAAAAAATCCAGCAGTGTTCATTCAGGTCTTCTGGACGGTTTCTTTGTGTTGAGACATTTTGTCCTTCACCCAAAGGACTTCATCAATCCGAAAAGCCGCTAACAAACTGAGTCCCACAAGCAACACACTCCCATAGCCAAAATGTTTTGAACCACTTCGGCTCTGGCTTTGTGACTTCTCGGATTGTTGAAGTCCTTTGGATGAAGGACGAAGCATATCAATAAAAAATAAAAAAATAAACTGTCCAGTTGACCTGACTGACCTGATAATTAACATCTAACTGTTCGTTGACGACATTTGGGCAGGGCAACCCACTCGGGAGCCAAAGGTCCTGGGTTTGACCCCTGGTCATTGCACACCTCGAGGTGTCTCTAAGCAGAACACCTCATCCTCATTTGCTCCCCGGGCCCTTTCCATAGCTGTCCACTGCTCAACCTGGTGGTGGATGGGTTAAAAGCAGAGAGCCAATTTCATCTTTGTATGGGAACATACAATGATGACAATACATAGCACATTATTATTTGTCACAAAATATCATCCACATGGGCAGCCATTAAATTTGGTCTGGCCACATTCAGAGGAGCTCATCAACCACTTCAAATTTAAACTCTTAACTAGGGATGCACCGATCCACATTTCTTACTTCCAATCCGATACCGATACTTAAATCTGGGTATCGGCCGATACCAATACTTTTCCGACCCAATACCGTTCAAGTATACGAGGCTGTAATAATGAATTTCTTGAATGGAGAGCACGTGTACTACACTATACTCTGTGACTTGTGTCTTAACATTGTGTGAGTAAAGGCCCCAATATACCTGTTTCTTTTGCCTCACGCCGCTCGGCGCCGTGGGAGCGCCGTGGGAGCGCCGCGGCAAAAGCCTTTGATCACGGGCGTGAACGCGCCAAGGTCGGATTTTACTACGCCTACGCGCGCGCGTTGATAAACTGCCTCGCGTGTCAGCAAATGACCAATCAGCGACCTCAATTTGTCCTGCTCTGCCCGGCTGCAGCTGCACTCAGAGAGCTGCGCTTGCACAGAGTATAAAAGGGCAGCACACGCGAGTCCAGCGGCGTGAGGCAAAAGAAACAGGTATATTGGGGGCTTTAAACCCAACGAAGACCCTCTGAGCCTCACAACAAGTTGAATTGAATCAAAAACGAAAAAAAAAAAAAAAAAAAAAACGGGGAGTAGACTGTGTTGATTTCCCATAATGCTTAGCAGTATTTTAGTGTTGCACCATGAGTCAGAAGGACGTCTGTGATTTAGACCTGCCTCTTGTGTGCTATTAAAGTTTGGGTAGTACTTGTTGTGAGGCTCAGAGTGTCTGCTTTGGGTTTATCTCACACAATGTTAAGACAGAAGTCACAGAGTAATGTGCAGTATCGGAAATATCGGCAGGTTGGATCGGAAAATCCGATTTGTAAATACTGCTGGTATCGGATGCCAATACCGATACTGGATCGGATGGGCCCCATCACCACTCTTAACTCTCCAAGAGGGCCTTCCAACAGCTATCTACAGCAGGTAAGATATTAATTGTGCATAACCTTTCCACAGAACTTGACTTTAAAATGATGCGAAGTATCTGATTTAACGATTTCAAATTCTAACGTCCTCTTCCTTGCAGTGCGAGAGGTGTGTGACGGTTACATTTGGTGAAAGTCACGGTGCGTTACTGTCAAAGCACAGGTCGCCCGAGGGCACACACTAAACCGTCATGAGGATTGGTTATTTCAGTCTCCAGCTGCAGCTCATTTGAAACTCTTTACAATCTGTGGTCCAGCTGCAGGGAGGTGAATACGTTGGAAAACGGTCCGTGTTGCGTACTTCACAGGGGTGAACGTATAGGTTACCCGTGGCTCGTAAAGAAACGATGCCACCGTTTCAAAACGCTCCCCGTTCATTAGCCATATCTCACTTGCCTTTGGCCCCAACACGAACACGCCGACTTGTCGTTTACAGTGTCACAACCGCGGGGTCGTTTAATTTAGAGCCCCGCTCTGCCGATTAGAGCTTTTGTTGTGAGGGGCTGCGACTACTGTAATGTGGGTGTTTGGGTCAGCGATGGCCACAATAGCTTGGTTACTCTCGCTGACTTCCTCACTATTGCCTCTCCCTCTCTCTGTCTCTCAGCACATTTTCCACTTGGCTGATAAAATAAGCCACTCTGATGAGCTTTCAGCGAGCCGCGGCGCTGCGCCTCAGTAAATGCTTTTATAAAGACACACCACAGGCTGTCAACTTGGATCAGTCATACAGCGGCGGCAGCAGCCGTCCACTGCTTTTTCTTACAGTATGAGCGCTTTTGTCTCCTGATTGCAGGTTATTTAGACACTCGGCGACAAGCAGGAGCTCTGAATTTTAAGTCTATTTCAGGAGCAACGCTTTCTCTTGAGGCGGAGGGAGGAAAAAGACAACTAAAAAAAACGTGTTGCCAGTTTTGTCCTTGTTCTTGACCAAATTCACGCCCGAGTACGTTTCATTGAGATTTGTTGTTTAGCTGAAAAGAGTAAAAGCAGCCGGGGGCAGAGGTAACCAACAGCTGCGGAGCCAGCACAGATTGCAGAGAAGCAGATGGCGAGTGCAGCAAGTCTGGAGACGGAGAGTTCACTTTTGATTTATCTCATGTACATCACGAGTAGCTTCGGAGATGTCTTTGGTTTTTCAGCCTACCACCCCCGGCTGAAAGCGTTTCTTTTCAACGTAGAAGCAGCAACAAAATGTTTCATTTTGTCTTGTGTTCATGAAAACGCATACTTTGCTCTTGTATTTAGGAAACAGGAGCTGCTTAAAGAGCGCTTTGGTTGATATGTCTTTAAACCAGTGGTTCTCAAACTGGGGTCCCCGGACCCCTGGGTGTCTGCGAGTCGGTGCTTGCGGGTCCACAAAAAAAATAAAGATAAAATTAAAGCATATATGTTTAACAACCCATTAAAATACACCAAAATGCAGGAAATCACATTTACTGTATCACTCAGCCCCATGTGAATAGCAAGTGGCCACCAGGGTACTAACGATCCATCGTTAGGCTGATGGTCCTCCTTAACCATGTGAACAGCTTTTTCTGGCTGTCAGCAGCAAACTGGTTGATCCACTATGAGAAGGTGCTATTTATAAGACTGAGCTGAATACAGCTCCTCAGACTGAGGAAGTCTTTCAGAGGAAAGACGAAATGTTTCTACGATTTTTTTGTTTTGTTTTGTTTTTTGAATGTCCAGAGGACCAGACTTAACTTTTTTAAATTGTTGAATTTTATACCTGGATTACTGAGCATGAACTTTGATGCTTTTTTTTTTCCAGATAGTTCAGCGTATTTCTGTTGTTTAGTCACAACCTGGACCGGGGCATCAGAAAGGCAAAGAGGCAGTATTCTGGGAAAATAGCTCACCGTTTCAAGGACAGCAGGGATACACGCAGTCTGTGGCAGGGAATACAGACCATCACAAACTACAAACCACCCCCCCAGACCTGTGACAGCTCAGCCTCTGCGCTGAATGAACTGAATGAGTTCTTTGCTCGGTTCGAGGCAAGTAACAGCACACCAGCACATAAACTCCCCCCCTCTCCTGATGGCCAGGTGCTGACGCTGTCCTCAGACAGCGTAAGGCGATCATTCATCAAGATTAACGCCCGGAAGGCCTCTGGTCCTGACAACATACCTGGTCGTGTGCTGAAGGACTGTGCAGGGGAACTCGCAGCGGTCTTCACGGACATCTTTAACATCTCACTGAGCCAGGCCATCGTCCCCACCTGTTTCAAAGCCACCACCATCATCCCTGTCCCAAAGAAGGCAACGCCCGCATGCCTCAATGACTATCGCCCAGTAGCACTCACCCCCATCCTGATGAAGTGCTTTGAACGGCTAGTCATGAAAAGCATCACATCTGTCCTCCCTGACTCCCTGGATCCCTTCCAATTTGCATACCGACCTAATCGCTCAACCGACGATGCCATCTCCTCTGCCCTTCACACAGCTCTCACACATCTGGACACGAAGGACTCCTATGTTAGAATGTTGTTCATCGACTTCAGCTCGGCATTCAACACCATCATCCCCCAACAGCTCATCCTTAAACTGGACAGTCTGGGGCTGAATACCTCAATGTGTAACTGGCTGCTAGACTTCCTGACTGGGAGACCACAGACAGTACGAGTCGGGAGTAACACATCTAGCACCATCACATTGAACACAGGGGCCCCACAAGGATGTGTACTGAGCCCCCTTCTATTCACCCTGCTAACACACGACTGCACACCATCATACAGCTCCAACCACTTCATCAAGTTTGCGGACGACACAACAGTGGTGGGTCTCATCAGCAACAACGATGAGACGGACTACAGGAACGAGGTGAGCCGCCTGGCCTTGTGGTGCGGACACAACAATCTCACTCTCAACGTGGAGAAGACAAAGGAGATTGTTGTGGACTTCAGGAAGAAGGATGCCCAACATGCCCCTCTGACCATCAACAGCACCGCAGTGGAGAGAGTAGACAGCACCAAGTTCCTGGGAGTGCACGTCTCAAAGGACCTGTCCTGGAGCAGGAACACTGCAGCACTGGCAAAGAAGGCTCACCAGCGTCTCTACTTTCTCCGCAAGCTGAAAAGGGCTGGAGCTTCAACCCCCATCATGAGCACCTTCTACAGAGGTGCCATAGAAAGTGTCCTGACCAGCTGCATCACTGTGTGGTTTGGTGCATGTACTGCATCCTGCCGCAAGAGCCTCCAGCGCATTGTGAGAGCAGCTGAGAAGATCGTGGGCACCTCCTTCCCCTCACTGCAGGACTTACACAGCAAACGCCTCACTCGGAAAGCCCACCGCATGGCAGGTGATCCCACACACCCACTACACAGCCGCTTCAGACTGCTGCCATCAGGGAGGAGACTGAGGAGTCTCCAGGCTCGAACCAGCAGACTGAGAGACAGCTCTGTTCATCAGGCAGTCAGGATGCTAAACACTCTGCCTGCTCTGCCCCCCCTCCCATTTGAACTGCCTTAACACTAAAACTTTCTCACACATTACCACACAACACAAAGATTTTAACACTGGACTCTGTGTCATCAAACGGTTTATTCACTAAGCTCTCGGTCATGTGCTCATACAGTTTGCACTACTTCTCATACTTGCACTAATGTTTGTATTACATCACTGCCTATAATCATAATACTGTTTACATTCTCTGTTTACATTTATTAATACTGTTTACTTTTATTACTACTGCTTACATGTAACTACTACTGTTTACATTTACACTACTCTAATATCTACACCACTGCTGATACATATACAATGTGCTCTGAACGGTCTTATTTAGGGATGCCCAATGTGCCTTACTGCATATGCCACTTTTTGCCTCTATAACAACATCAACTACTACCTCATACATATACTGTGTACATTAACTCATACGCTGCTTTGCCACTTTGCAAATGTCAATGCTAGAAACCTTTAGTTTATTTTAGTTATACTTTTTATACTCTTTTTTTATACTAGTATGCAAAAACTCAGGACAGTATTATGTTCATTAAATGTTTAATGTTTTAGTTTTAGAGTTGGTGTAAATTTTCATACTCTTATTCCACTATGCAAAAAACTCAGGACAGTGTTAGTTTTACTATTTTATGCTTATGTCAATTATTATATGTTTCAGTGTTTCAATGTTTAGATGTTTACTGTTGCACCGAGGGACTGAGAGAAACGCAATTTCGGTCCTGTGTATGTCCTGTACAGTACATATTGCAGATCTGACAATAAAGTTGACTTTGACTTTTTGACTTTGACATCTGAGTATTGCACTCCTTGAATTGTACAATTTTGAGGAAACCGATGCAACATAAAAAAACGCACAAGAAAAACATTATGCTTCACATTTTATTGGTAAGCCAATAATCGTCGCTCTGTTTCTGAGCTTTCTTGAAATATACGTGGGGATAAAGAAAAGGATGACGAAACCCTGACATGAAAAAACATTGTTACAGCCAATATTACAGTTCAGAGCGGGCAGACGAGCGCTCCTAAGCAGCACAAACACACGATGACTGCCATCCACCATGCTGGAACCACAATGAATCACATTTGGAGTGTGAAATCAAATTTGTGCGTAAGTTCGTGGCAGCGAACGCTGGAAAATCATGCTATGTTTCATCATTTTGCAATTTAGAACGCATTCCTCTCGACAAGGGAACTGCACTCTTGAGTGGGGTGGATAACGTGACAAGAAAAGTGCCAGTTTTCTGTTGCGGCCTCAGAGTTGCTGCTCGTAGCAACTTCTGACCCTCCGCAGAGGCCGGTTGTCCACTTGGAGCTTTCTAATGATTCTGGATAGCTTCTTTGGCAATCCGTCCAAATCCTTTTACAGCCCTTCCCGCTTTAAATGGTAGACTATAGCTTTAGCCGGCAGTGAAAAGTTAATGACATGTTGTTGAATTTATCCCGATCCTGCTTTTGTCTCATAATGGAATCTCAGCTGGATTGCACTAAACGCGCAGAGCTTTTCCCTTTCCTGGAATTTGAAACAGCCTTTATGAGGATTTAATAAATGGAGAGCCTAAAATATCACCATTCATGTTTTATAGTAAATACCAGCAGAAAAAAGTTTTTGTTCAAACAAAAATCACCTTTATAATTTTAGTGGGTTTTCCCAATTTTTAAAAAGATGACTGACGTTTATCACACAGACCTTATCACACTTGTAAAATACTGTATGTGGTACCACGGTGAGTCTTTAAGTACAATAGTGCCTCACTTATCACGGGGGTTACTTTCCAGACACCCCTGCGAAGTAGGGACATTATGTTTATTTCAGTATTTATACTGTATATATTTTAAGGATTTACAAACCCTTCCCACACTCCTGCAATGTTCTTAACAATGTTCTAAACTCTAAATGCTTTAAAAGAGCACAGCAAAAGAGAGCAGATAGACTGATGCTATGGTTACTGAGCCAGTCAGCACCTGGGGGCGGACTGGTCATCGGGAGCACCAGGACATTTCCTGGTGACCCGGCCTGCTCCGTGATCGCTGAGGGGGACTAAAGGCTTGGTTCGGGTCACGTTTGGTTATTTTAAATAAACAATCCATACAAATCACTTTGGTATCAGCCTCACTGAAGCGCCCACAATGGACCTTACCAAGCTCTGCCCACAGGGCCGCGTTTCATTGGCTAATGCCCATTTCACGTCACAGCGCAGCTACCAGGGGCGTGACGTCTCACAAACAAAAGCTACAGTAGTAATAAACACATGCTAATTTACATTGTGAGCTAGCATACGGGCAGAAATGGTTTGCGTCAGGGCTGGAAAAATGGTCCTCCACTGTCAGTGTGGTATCTGTACAGGAGATGTATGACCGTATTTGTGGAAGTAAAATTCAGTTTTCCTTAATGTGAAACTGAATGCCTTGCTTGGATCGAAGCTTGTGCGCAACCGCATTTACCGATACCGATGCAACTTCTATACCTTGAAGCCTGTCTGTTACACAGTCGTACGTTAGCTGAAGAGATCAATATGCAATGTGGACCGTATTTAACTACATTAAATATTTCATTCTACCTGAAAAGGCTTTTCACTAAACTGTACAGTAATCGTGTTAGCCACGCTAGCACCGAGTACAGTGTATCAGGCCTAGGCACACAAACATTTGCCAACAACAGAAATCACTGATTTCAAAAGTAACCCTCAAAACCATGAATGCCCGACTTACCCAGCCTTGCAAGAACAATAGGCACTGTGAGGATCTGCTGTTTTCCTCATCGACCGATAGCATTTCGCTGTGACGTGCACAATGTTGGAGGCATCGCGTGGCTCAAACAACTTGATGTCGTCCAAAAAAGATGACATGAACTTGTTGGTTCCCCTGTCCATTGTCGTGGCTGATATTTTGTTGAAATCCGGCAGAAATGATACACTAATTGACTCAGAAATACCCTGCAGAGAGTCAGTCGACGCCGTGTTTCCATTGAAACTAAGCTCCGCGAGGCTTTGTTTGTGAGACGTGCAGCCATGTGGGAGTTTAGGGGGCGTTTCTGGGTGGAGCTTGGTAAGGTCCATAGTGATGGGAAAAGATAGACCTCACCCTGCCTCCTCCTTTCTCTTTCTGAGGCTTCTGTCACAGTGAACAGAGACACACAACAGGCGGGCACGCAATCTGTTGTGTGTCTCTGCTCTGCTGTGACAGAAGCCTCAGAAGGAGAAAGAAGGGGGTCCCTCTGCGATCACTGAGCGGGCCAGGCCACCAGGAAACATCCTGGTGCTCCCGATGGCCAGTCCTCCCCTCAGCACAATGCTCTAGTTGGTCACCTTTGTTCACCTTCCACCAATCAACCAATTGTGTGTCGTGTACAATCTTACGTTGAGGACTCGCAAAAGAGTGAGTCCGCAAAAGTCAGACCGCAAAGTATCAAGGGACTACAGTATTGTGATTTAATGCAGAGCATCAAGATGCTTGAAATCATAATCTAACAGAAGATTATATTTGTTGTTGTTTGTTCAGATTTTGGGGTTGTGGTTTCTCAATGGTCATTACCGATTTTTAGAAATCAAGACATATACAGTATTCAAGGAACATTTGTTGAACACTTATGGTAGGGTGCGTTTATAATCTGAATAGCATACCTAGTAAATATGACATTGTTCCTTCATACGCTAGCACAATATTCCAGTCAACTTCCTATGGAGTCTGCCGGTGTTCTGCCAGAAATAGCATCCCTACCAAGAACAACACCCTAAATGTGTTTGATTGACACATAGCAACATTGTGCTGTCCATATATATGTCTGAAGGGTAACTGACTTTGAAAGCTCAAGCTTGGTTAGTCTAATTAATCAATCAACTCATGTTCCAAGTACCGTATTTTCCAGAATATAGGTTGTGGCTTTTTATCATTTTTGCATGCCCTGCGACCTATATTCAGGTGCGACCTATTTATGGCTTTTTATAAAATAAGCTGATTTGTAATCATTTATTAACAAAAATTAAACTGAGACACACTCTTACAATAATGTCAGCTAACAAATATATATTTTTAGGTGTTTATCCTGCTAAAATTATTCATTTATTAAAGAAAAGTTCAGCTCAGACACATATTTGCTATAATTTTTATCAAACAAATAATTGTTTTTAAGTGTTAATCTTCTTAAAAGCCTTGCTGTGTGCTCCTGTGGCAGACATTTGCAGCAGAGCTAAACACGGTCCACATTTTGACGTAGGTGCGACCTATATTCAGGTGCGACCTATATATGGATTTTTCCAATTCGTTGGCAATAATTGGACAATGGGACCTATATTCAGGTGCGACCTATATTCCAGAAAATATGGTAGTTTGTAGCATGAAATGTGAGCAGTTTTATTAGGAGCAACTAACCAGCAAATAATCAACTAACCAAACCTACGAGAATCATGTTGCTGTTGTTCGGTGTATTGTTTTTGCATGATTAGTGACTAGCAAATATCTTAGATCTTTTAGCGTGCCAATGGGCGTTCGTTTAGCGTATATCTTAGTTTATATCTTAAACACACTTATTTGCTGTTTCTTTTTACAATTTATATTTTTGCTATTGTTGGATGCAACTGGGACCCTGTGTACACAATTTCGTTCACCGCATGTACTTTGTACCACATGTGATGTGAATGACAATAAAGACACCTTGAATCCTTAACCAAAGCTTTGACAACAACATCAGCGCACATTACTGTGCCATGGGATGTTGTTTTATAACCTATCCTGCTTGAAACTTCCCAACAACTGTATCTCTGATCTGTCAGGTGTGTTCCTTGGTCTTTAAGACGTCATTTCTTATGTTCTGTAACAAACCTTTGAGGCCTCCAAAGAACATCTGACTTTATAGTACAAAGTAAGATTAAATGACACTCTCATGTGGACTCTATGGACTAATTCTGTGACTTCTGAAGGTGATCTGGTTGCTCTGGATTAAAGGGGGCAGAAAACAAAAGGGTGGCACATTTTCCATGGTTCTTTGTAAGGGTTTTTGAAACCCGCACATTTTTTTTTCACAATTGTGCGCTACTTTGTTTTAGCCTAATACACAAAATTCCAGTAATTTGATCTTTTTTGTTTTCAACATTCAAGCTTCAAGGTTCTTTATCGTCAGTCGCATCACTTGTGTATGAAGTGTAACAAAATTGTGTAGCCAAGGTCCCAGTTACACCCAAAAATAGCAAAAATATAAAGCATAAAAAGAGTGGAGGGAGTGGTGGTGCACAGGTTAGTGATCAGAAGATTGCTGGTTCGACTCCCGGTACTGACAACATCAAAATGTGGGTGGGATAGGTGAAGCACCCACACCTGCCTCCACCCTCATTTGCTCCACTCTGGCTCCTTGAGCAAGGCCCTTAACCCACAACATCTGCTCCCCTGGGCACCCTAGATGACGGCTCTATGCTCCACCCAGATGGCTGTGGTAGCTCGGTGGACTGTGGTTGTGTCAGGAAGGGCATCCGGCGTAAAAATACTTGCCAAGTCTTCGTGCGACAGCTCGCTGTGGTGACCCCTGATGAAGGGAGCAGCCAAAAGAATATAAATAAAAAAATAAAAAATGTATACATTAAAAAAATATACATCATAAAAAAGAAATGGTATACAAGGAACTTGTTTTCAGGTCATCTGGATGGGCTCAATTAAAAAAAAAATGTATAGAAATGTTTCATCTTTCATCCAAAAGACTTCTTCAGTCTGAGGAGCTGTACTAAGCTTAGTCTTAATACTATATACAATATATTATACAAGGATTTAAGATATACGCTAAACAATAATAATGTAAAATACTATGGTATATTAAACAGCAACCCGGACACGAGTCTGTAGTGTGTAGATGGGTATGAATACAACAGCTTTAAGGCAATAAATCAACAGCAAGGATAATCAATAGCACATATAAAGTGACATCACCACTTAAAGGAGGTGGAACACCTGGAGAGCTGGTGCAAAGAGAATAATCTTCACATGAATGTGAAGAAGACAAAGGAGATGATTGTGGACTTCAGAAGGAACAAACACACCCATGCCCCACTGATAATAGGTGGGTCTGCAGTGGAAGTGGTCTCCAGCTACAAATACCTGGGTGTACACATGAATGATAACCTCAGCTGGAGCAACAACACCACCAGCCTGATCAAGAAAGGTCATCAGAGACTCTACTTCCTCAGACGGCTGAGACGAGCCGGTCTGAGCAGCCCAGTTCTCACCTCGTTCTACAGGTGTGCAGTGGAGAGCATCGTGTGCTCCAGCATCAACGTGTGGCATGGAGGCTGCACAGTTGAAGAAAGAAAAGCTCTGCAGAGAGTGGTGAAGGCTGCACAGAAGTCTGTTGGAGTCAGTCTCCCCACCATCACAGACATTTACACCTCTAGATGCAGGAAAAGAGCCACCTGTATCATGAAAGACCTCACTCATCCAGCACACTCACTCTTTGCCCCACTCCCCTCAGGACGGAGGTTGAGGAGCATCAAGTGTAGAACCACTAGACTGAGGAACAGCTTCTACCCTGAGGCTGTTAGACTCATGAATAAATAAAAATAAAATTAAAATAAACACTGCAAAATATCACATCATGGTGATGCTGATATGTTTTCTTGTTGCTGTGTTCATCTGTGACCATCTGTGACCATCTGCTCATACAAACTCATGTTCGTGCTGCTGTTTATTCCCACTATATTAGGCTTAGTGTATTACTAGTTGATGTTTTTCTTAGTTAGTTCTCGATGTTATTACTGTTTTTCTCTTTCATTTGTTGTTGGATGTAACTGGGACCTCGTGTACATAATCTCGTTTTCATCTCATGTACCACATGCGGTGCAAATGACAATAAAGACTCTCTGACTCTGACTCTCTGACTCTAAAGTGGCATTACAGTGATTATCCTGGTTAGGGATTCATGAGTCTAACTGCTTCAGGGTAGAAGCTGTTCCTAAGCCTAGTGGTTCTACACTTAATGATCCACAACCTCCTGCCTGAGGGGAGTGGGACAAAAAGTGTGTGTGCTGGGTGAGTGGGGTCCTTCATGATGCAGGTGGCTCTCTTCCCGCATCTGAGGTTTAGATGTCTGTGATGGTGAGGAGACTGACTCCAACAGACTTCTGTGCAGCCCCCATGCCACACGTTGATGCTGGAGCACAGAGTGATCTCCACTGCACACCTGTAGAAGGAGGTGAGGACCATCACAGGGACACATGGAGACAAACGAGACAAACAACCATTCACTCTCACTCACACCTAGAGACAATTTAGAGTCACCAATCAGCCTAACATGCATGTTTTTGGTCTGTGGGAGGAAAGAACATGCAGACTCCACCCAGAACGACCCCCAGACCAGGATTTTAACTGGGGCAACCAGCTCGCTGAGAGGCAACAGCTCTACCAACTGCACCACCGTGCTGCCCTCACGCTCATCTACTACCACACCAAATTTTAGCTCAATATCTGTAAACTTGACTGAGTCGTGGACTCGTGGATTCAAAGATCATTACAAGTTTCATCAAAATTTGTTACCTGAGTACTTAGATATTTTGCTAACAGACAAACAAACTCAGACACGCACACAGACGAAGGCAATTACATAATCGTCCCCCTTTTTCTGGCTCAGTGGATAAAAACAGTTCCTACAAATTGTCAATCTGTCATAAAAATAGAATATAAAGGGTATAACTTGTGTGAATATCTTTTATATTCCAGTACTCAAAATAACTACAAGTCTGAAGTTGATGTTATAGAAGACAACATGTGACCTGTGTGGGCAAAATGAGAGAATGAGCTCTGGCTGCACAGCAACGTGAAAATACTGTTTTTTTGCCATATGTGTGTACTTATTAGTCCATAAAGACACCATCTAGTGATTCCAGTAACTAAAATAAAATATATTCTTCTTAATCTACCTTTATGGCTTCAGAAATAATCTTTTGTCTTATATACACATTTATTTTGAAATTAACTTTTTTTCCCCTTACCTGCTGCCATAGCACCAGAAAATCCCTTCATATAATGTTTGGTATCATTGTACTCTAGACCAATAAAAGTTGGGTTTTCAAAACTGTGCTCTCATAAACAAAACTAATGCGTTGCCAGACCATGATAAATCACCAAATTTCTACAAACTACTGACTGTTTTGAAGCTTTTGAGATAGGAGAATTTGAAAATAATAACTCAGTATTAAAAC
>JBBPBX010001648.1:0-21693 GCA_038048925.1 Garcialebias charrua | reverse complement strand
TATATATATATATATATATATATATATACAGACCTAGCAGTGTTTCTCATTGACAGGAAGCAGAGCGCTACGTCTGTAGCTTTTTAGCTAGCGCACTGCACGCCGCAGACATGTTCCTGTTTTTAGTTTTCTACATTGCTTTACAATCTAGCCGTTTTTGTTTCGGGGTTTTTATACCATTTTCTTTAAATTATTCTTCTCAATTTATATACAGGTAGTCCTCGACTTACGACGTTTCAGGGTTACGACACGCATCTCCATTAAAAAAATAAAAAAATTATTTTGAATTTTTTATTTTGAAGCCGATTTACGCAGTTTCTGGTTTCCCGTTTTGCTAGCTGTGGAGGCTACAGCTGCCTGTACTCTACTCTCTAAAAAAGCTAAGTCTGGTCCTCTGGACATTCAAAAAACAAAACAAAACTTGTTGGAGCAAGCTGGACAGGCAGAAACAGGCAGCAGCTGTGGAAAAGTAGCTGTTTTATGGACGGCGGTTTTACAACGTAAACGAATGGAGAATCCAGAGGAGGGAGGGAGAAACAGAGGAAATGGCTTCACCAGCAGTCCAGAGTAGGAAATTAACTATTTTTTTTCCTTCATTATGGCTCTGAAATGTATGTGTTTTTTGATAATTATGTAGGGTACTGTGTTAGGATAGGCTAAGTGCTTGGTAAAATAACGTACTGTACGTATAAGGTGCAGTTTGGACGTATGTTTCGAGTTACGTCGAAATTCGCTTTACGACGCCACGTAGGAACGGAACTCCGTCGTAAGTCGGGGACTACCTGTACTTTATTTTATGATTGTTTACTGTTGTCAGCACTCTGTTAAAATCAGGTCTCTCTTGTAAATGAGTCCCCGGCGCTCAGTGAGACTAACCTGTTTAAATAAAGATTGAATGAATTGTGCGCTACTAGCTTAGCACTACATCAATGCTGGCAGTTGTTGTTCAGGTGGGGGGAGGGAGTTAAGGACAATTTCGGTGGGCGGAGCACTCGGTTCTGTTGACAGGGCGGGGCGCCCTCCTTGGATAACGGTAAGAGAAATGGTGTGTGTTGCAACAGAATCATGTAAATCAAACCTGACTTCAGGACTGCCATTTGGAGAAACACAAGCTTGCTGCAGTTTTGACTCACATTGCTAACTTTTCAAGTAGGAGTGGCCCATTTTCACATTCGGAGGAGAGACAGGAAGAAGCCTCAGCGAAGCTGAGGATGGCCATGGTGTAAACCTGCAACAAGGGCAGTGGATCTTCGTCCGTTTGCCAACGGCCAGCATGTTCCACCAGGACCTGAGGAAAAAACAAACAGATTAGAAAAATGAATGAAGAAAATGTTAGATCTTTAAAAATCAGAGGATCCTCTTCTAGAAATGCTAATTAAACATTCCTAGTTTTTAAGACTCCTACTGTAAATGTAAAGGTTTGCTTCTTTGGATTTGATTGATCGTTTCTTGAGACAATGAATAAATCCAGCATTGGATTTAAACAAAGTTATGCAAAATCATTTCATTCTGAAGAAGTGCATTAAACTAAGATTTAGGCTGCATTACTTAATCCAACCATGTCAGGTTATGTTTTTGTTAGGGGTGCACCGATTGCAGTTTTCTGGCCGATCACCGATTTCTAAAAAGTCTGACCTACCGATACCAATTTTGTTTTTATTAGCAACACTGTCAGGTGTTATAAGGTCACAATGCACTTTCAATTTTCTAATATTATTTAATTGAAAAACACCCTTGAACAATATCCTTGAAACAATACAAACTTGTTTTAACTGGCCATGTGGTAGTGCTCTGAAATATAAATGAAGTTCAGACAATTGCTGTTAAAATAAATAAAAAATCTGTAAAAGCGGTTTCTCATTTAAGTACTGTACAGGTAGTCCTCGACTTACGACGGCCTCGACTTACGGCGTTTCGGGGTTAAGACACGCATCTCCATTAAAATAGAAAAATATATATTTTGATTTTTTTTTTAAGCCGATTTTCGCAGTTTCCGGCTACTTCCGGTTTCCCGTTTTGCTAGCTGTGGAGGCTACAGCTGCCTGTACTCTCTAAACTCTCTAAAAAAGTTAAGTCTGGTCCTCTCTCTGTACATTCAAAAAACAAAACAAAACTTGTTGGAGTAAGCTGGACAGGCAGCAACAGGCAGCAGCTGTGGAAAAGTACCGGTAGCTGTTTTATGGACGGCGATTTTACAACGTAAACGAATGGAGAATCCGGAGGAGGGGGAGGAAATGGCTTCACCAGCAGTCCAGAGTAGGAAATTAACTCTTTTTTTTAACTTCATTATGGCTCTGAAATGTATGTGTTTTTTGATAATTATGTAGGGTACCGTGTTAGGATAGGCTAAGTGCTTGGTAAAATACAGTACTGTACGTATAAGGTGCAGTTTGGACGTATGTTTCGAGTTACGTCGAAAATCGAGTTACGACACAACGTAGGAACAGTACTATGTCATAAGTCGGGGAATACAGTACCTGTATTGGCCGATTTCCGATTTCACAAAATTAAGGAAATCGGGGCCGATAAACCAGCCGATTTATTGGGGTACCCCTAGTTTTTGTTAATGCCATGTTATAATCCGATCATTCTCAATCAGTTCATCTGGACAGTTTCTTTTTAGCAGAAACGTTTCACCCTCACTCCAGAGGGCTTCCTCAGTCAGAGTAGTCCAAAACTTCAGTGTGCTTTGGACTACTCTGACTGAGGAAGCCCTCTGGAGTGAGGGTGAAACGTTTCTGCTAAAAAGAAACTGTCCAGATGAACTGATTGAGAATGAGCGGATTTGATACCTGGACTATTGAGAATTAACTTTCTTGTCTTGAACCACTTTGGACATGTCTGCCTGCCTGGGAGGAGTCGACGAGGGACACGCCCCCAGAAACCATCTTGGCTACAGCAAACTGGTTGGTCCACATAAGTTGCTTACTTGGTGGGTTAACTTCAGTGTGCTTTGGACTACTCTGACTGAGGAAGCCCTCTGGAGTGAGGGTGAAACGTTTCTGCTAAAAAGAAACTGTCCAGATGAACTGATTGAGAATGAGCGGATTTGATACCTGGACTATTGAGAATTAACTTTCTTGTCTTGAACCACTTTGGACATGTCTGCCTGCCTGGGAGGAGTCGACGAGGGACACGCCCCCAGAAACCATCTTGGCTACAGCAAACTGGTTGGTCCACATAAGTTGCTTACTTGGTGGGTTAACTTCAGTGTGCTTTGGACTACTCTGACTGAGGAAGCCCTCTGGAGTGAGGGTGAAACGTTTCTGCTAAAAAGAAACTGTCCAGATGAACTGATTGAGAATGAGCGGATTTGATACCTGGACTATTGAGAATTAACTTTCTTGCCATGTTATAATGTTGTTTATGGGTCAGCTGTGTCTGAGTGGTTAGAGCAGTCGTCCTCCAATGGGAGTGTTGGGGGTTCAATTCCGCCAGCAGTCGCATGCTGAAGTGTCGCTGAGCAAGACACTGAACCCCTCATTGCCTCAGATGTGTGTCCCATCAGTGTATGAATGTGATAAAGCTCTGATTAGTCTTTGTACAGATCTAGTAAAAATGGGTAAATGAGGACACAGACTGCAGTGTAAAGAGCTTTGAGTGTCTTGATAAGATAGAAAGGCGCTAAATAAGTACAGTCTGTCTAACATTTACTAGTTAACTACTGTGGTGCTATTTAAAACTACAATAGATCCGTGACTTCCAGTAAGGGTTGGGAGGTCTGTGGTCGCAAAATGCGAGGTCTTGAGAAAAATTACAGAAATCAAATAAAGGTGCAAATAAAATGGAATATGTTTCAAAGAATTAAAAATAATGGTCATAAACACATACAAATATAAAGAATGCTTAAATGGCTTATCAAGGTCTGTGTACTCAGCTAAATAGTCGGGAAGTTTCTCAACATTTGTCCAGAAAAGTTTGTGAACCACTGTAACAGATCGTGACGTCAGAGCTCTTAGTGTAATTACATTTAAAAGCAAACGCTTCTCGGGTAATCCCATTTTGATCCACTGTCACTCGCTGCACGCCAATAAAACGCTAAAAGGAGGAGCATTTCATCGATGCCTTGCTCAACAGTGTCGTGGGGGGGGGGAAAATGAGCCAATTACAAAAAAACGGACAAAAACTCATCAGCTCACCGTTTTATTGTTTCCATTAAATAACTTTAAAAGTGAAGCGGGATTCCTCTCAGCACCGAGCCTGCAAACATCTGGCTCACTCACACACACAGCGGTGACCTGCAGTTGTGCACATCGTGGCAGAAAAATGGAGACCAGCTCATTTGCGGCTAATTAATGAGGATAATGGAGTCGGTGGCCACTGACCGACGCCTTTCTCCTACAAATCACCATTTTTAGGCGACCCACTTTTATCATCTCTGACATCTTTTTCCACACGTTTTCACATAACGCTGCAATCAACATCTGCTGGATTAATTAGTGCCAAAGGCCCCTGCTAGCATCCTGGAGCAAAGAAGAAGAAAAAAAACTCGCCCCTCTCCCTCCCTCCCCCTTCGTCCAATGAAAGCCATTTATAACCTGCTCATTAAACATAGACATTATCCGGCTACAACACTAATGAATTACCAGCGCACATTCGTGCAATAGCGTTGAAAAATCTCGCTTTTTATTCATTTATTCTGTTGTTGTTGGTGCACAGCAGGACCACTGCACAGGACATGGGGGAGACCCTCACACCAGCTAGCAGCGTTCATCGGCCTGCGCTGGAAAACACACAGCTGGCACTCTGCAGTCACCACACGTCTCTCTTGAAATGTCAAACTGTTGCACACAACATGTAAAACACTGAGAACCAACAGACAAGAATGAGAGGAGAAAGAAAAAAAACATAGAAAAAAAACGAGAGCTTTCTTTTTTTTTTCCCTTTCTTCCATCTTGAATGCGAGGCTAGCTAGCAGCTAGCTTTAGCTACATTGTTGTAGCAGCGGACGCGCATCCTCTCAGGGAGAGAGAGAGAGGGAGAGGGTCTGCGGGCTGATGGGGGCTCTCACCTGGCAGAAGTCCTGGCAGAACACCAGCGAGGCCTCCAGAGAGGACTGCGAGCTGCTCTTCAGAGCCGCCGTCAACAGCTGGAAGCGCTCGCGCAGCTCCTCCGTGGCTCTCCGTGTATCATACTCCTTCTCTGTCTCCCCCTCCGCCATCTTCACAACAATCACGACCGCGACGTACACGCACAGATGTTACGCTGCTGGGCCCGGACGGGCACACGCACGAGCACGCAACGAAGAGGGGGGAAGGGAGAGTGTGTGTGCGCCCCCACTCACACACACACCCCAGTATAAACAAAAGGGCATTTCAGCTGCAGGAACCAGGAACAAAACAAGAGTTCTTGGGGGAGGTTGCCTCATAAAAGACCCCGGTGGAGAGGAGGGGGTTTCACAAACCTCCAGGGTGGGATTTGAGGACAAGGCCTCTAAACACTTTGATGCCTTAAAACACATCTTATCTTTATTTGGAGCTGTGTATTTCAGCCCTGTGTGTCCTGCTTCTTTGGTGTTGTGCTGTCCACTTGTTGCTAAAAATGTGTATTTCCACCTTTCTGTCCTCTGGTCAGGTTAATTACAACTGTGGAGCAGTGGGGATGGGTTTTACACCTTGTTTACACATGAGCGAGTGCCTGGGATTCTTTTCTTCTTCTTTTTTTTTTGCGACTGTGGAAATTGTACCATGAGATTGCGTTTGTTGTTAAGACAATTCAGTTCAAAAAATACTTTATTCATCCCAAAGGGAGATTAAATGTTGTAACTCGTCATCCTCGTTTCATTCAGAGATATACTAGGCAGGAAGGATCTCTTGTAACCATCCACCCCACAGCAGATCCATCCACTCTGACTCAGCTGGCTCTTACCATTTACCATGCCATTTTATTGATAGAGCTCTTAAAACAGCGACAAGGCCAACCAAAGTGCTGTACAATCAAACAACAGGCAATACACACAACGAAGTACAAAAAAATAGACATAAAAACATTGTAGAAAATACCCTGATGCATGCTCAATAATCCAGGTAGAAAAATCTAAAAAAAAAAAAAGCTAAGTCTGGTCCTCTGGACATTCAAAAAACAAAACAAAGCAAAAAAATTGTAGAAACATTTCGTCTTTCGTCCGAAAGACTTCCTCAGTCTGAGGTAGGGGTGGGCGTATCGATTCTAGTATCGATACTATCGATACCAAGGTGGTACTTGGTATCGAATCGATACTAGCGCTGTGGAATCGATGCTTTGTTGTCGCGCTTTTTTTTTTTTTGTTTTTTCAAAAAACATCTGTGCAATAGAAGTTGTTTTCTTATCACTGTTTTTGTGATTTTGACAGTGTTATGTTTTTGTAACATTGCTGCTTTTTTGTTATTTTGCACTGGTGACTTTTATTTAAACAACTGTGTGTTGTAAAAGAGGTGATGGGCAAATATTTTGTTACTCACACTGTTCAATTTTGTGCGGCTCAACAGCGCCCCCAAGTATCGGAATCGGTATCGAAGTATGCGATTCTAGCACAGTATTTACTTGGTATCGGATCGATTCCAAAATTCTCAGTATCGCCCACCCCTAGTCTGATGCTGTATTCAGCTCAGTCTTATAAATAGCACCCTCTCACAGTGGATCAACCAGTTGGCTGATGACAGCCGAAACCAGCTGCTCACATGATCAAGGAGGACCATCAGCCTAACGATGGATCGTTAGCACCCTGATGGTTGTTTGCTATTCACAGAGGGCTGAGTGATACTAGCAATAACAGCATGTAAGAGGGGGACAGTTGAACCCGGAGGCCTCCACCCCTGTTTAATGATGGACGGTTTCTTTTTACAAAGATGGCCTCCTTTATTGTAGAGAATAAATATAATGACCAAAACACAGATCAGCTGGTGTTGAAAGCAACAGAATAGTAATGGGTCTTTAAATGGGATTTGAAAAGCGAGAGAGAGGGGGTCTGTCTGACGAGCAGAAGTAACTCGTTCCAAAGTCTTGGGGCTGCTACAGAGAACGCCCTGTCACCTCTGCGCTTAAGACGAGTCCCTGGAACTGTTAAGTAACTGGTCCGCTGACCTCAGAGCACGTGATGGGACAAACAGCTGTGGCAAATCAGAGAGATAGGCGGGGGCGAGACTGTTCAGCGATTTGTAGCTCTTGGTTCCTCTGGGCTGCAGGATCGCCTGAACGCTGGGCAGAACAACTCCCAGCAGCCTGCTGAGCTCCTGCGGACAGCCGGCTGCAGGTGCCGAGGGATGATCCTGGTCTTTCTGCTGTCACGAGCCCCGTTTCCTGTCATTTCCAGGATCTCAGTGGTCAGGCATTCGAGCACAGATGGCAAGTAGATGGTGAAGGGTTTCCAACTCGTGTTCAAATGAGCCAGGCGTCTCTTAGAATCAAAAAGGTTTATTGAACAGACACAGGTTAGTGCAACAATGTGCAACAGTGCACAATTAGTACAACTAGCACATTATATAATGTGAATTATATAATGTGCTAGTTGCACTAATTGATCACTAGTGGACTAATACTATGTGTGTGATTTACATTTAGTCAGTACTAACGTATATTAAGTTTGGTTTGTCACTCTGTAACTCTGTGCTCTGCCCTTCCCCCAGGAATGTCTGCATGCCCAGAGCTGGGACAAAGAGCAGTTTAGGCCCAAAAACATGTTGCCTGCATCTGAGCATTCTCCTTGTTTAATGTACAGGTGAGTTTTAGAAACGCACTAAGTCTACTTGTGTGTAATAATATTTAATGTTGTCTAAGCTACTGTAAGGCACTTAAAACATGATTGCATAAACACTTGATTATATACCCTGATGCATGCTCAATAATCCAGGTAGAAAAATCTAAAAAAGCTAAGTCTGGTCCTCTGGACATTCAAAAAAAAAACAAAAAAAAAAAAAACTGTAGAAACGTTTCGTCTTTCGTCCGAAAGACTTCCTCAGTCTGAGAAGCTGTATTCAGCTCAGTCTTATAAATAGCACCCTCTCACAGTGGATCAACCAGTTGGCTGATGACAGCCGAAACCAGCTGCTCACATGATCAAGGAGGACCATCAGCCTAACGATGGATCGTTAGCACCCTGATGGTTGTTTGCTATTCACAGAGGGCTGAGTGATACTAGCAATAACAGCATTGTAAGAGGGGGACAGTTGAACCCGGAGGCCTCCACCTCTGTTTAATGATGGACGGTTTCTTTTCACAAAGATGGCCTCCTTTACTCCTCTCTCAAACCATCGTTCCTCTCTATCAAGGATGTGAACATCTTCATCCCTGAAAGAGTGACCGCTGGCCTGGAGATGAGTGTAGACTGCAGAGTCCTGACCTGATGATGTTGATCTTCTGTGCTGGGCCATCCTTTTGGCCAGTGGCTATTTAGTTTCCCCGATATAAGACTGATCACCCTCCTGACACTGAACAGCATACACAATATTACAGGTAGTCCCCGACTTACGAGCGCCCTTACATACGAGGTCCCGGACTTACGAGCTGGCGAACGAGCAGTAAATTTGTAAAAAATACAGCACTTTTTTGTGTTTTTAGATGAAAGTGTGTTAGCTAACCGTTTGGAAACCCGTTTCTGAGCATGTCCATGAACTAGTATGAACGTTTTTGATGAAAAACGAGTTTTAAAAAATCCGGACTTACGAGAACACGTGTTTCATGTTCCGACGTACGAATTTTCGTCTTAGCGACTCGCAGGTACGGAACTCGCTCGTAAGTTTGGGACTACCTGTACAGTACTCTGTTTGTGCCGGGGGACTGGATCTTTGGGATGAACCAGTCTTTGTCGTAATGTATTTTGAGGTTTAAAAGCTACTGGGACGTTGTGTTTAGAAAATAAACGTCTCAATTTCTCTGAAACTCCCGCAACATAAGATCCAGTCCCCCAGCACAGAATGAATGCGTGCACTTTAACCAGGAAGAGTTTTTTTTTTCACATTACAAACAGTGACAGATAATGAAGATTTGAACCTAAAACCCCACATAACAAAGCAGAGCATCATTTTTAAATGAAAATGGACAAGATGGAGAAAACTGCGCTCTTTGAGTTTATTTACTGACGTAAACAAAGTAGGTCCGACTCCAAAAATCCAAATCTTATGACTGTAATTAAATCTTTTTATTTTTAAAGTTTCCAAAACTCATGTTTCCATCAAATCACAAAGTTTTGTTAACGAATGTGAAAGTTGATGTTAAATAGTTCAAAGCTTCATTAAAGTGAACCTTTGGTTCAGTGTTTGTCAGAAATGTTTGGTTGTGAAGCTCAGGCTTAGATGATGGATGGACAGACAGACAACAAACAGATGTTTGAATGATCCCAGATGTTCAAACATACATCTGGAAATGTTTCAACATAGAAACTACTTTCATGTTTTTAATAGAGCTGAAGAGCAGCTCTGTTCGAGCTCTTATTTTGAAAAGCAGCAGCTAACGGAAGTGACGTTCTCCCATCACCGGAAGTTGTTCAGTGTTTGTTGTTGTGCTCCGTAGCTACGAGGTCGAGCTGAAGGATCAACTGCATCTTTTAGGTTTGTGTCTTTATTCTTTCTCTCGAGTGACTTTGTTACAAGTTAGTAGCAGTTTTCTGGAAGATAAAGGAGTTACTTCTTACTCTCTGTGCTGATCCAAAACAAACAAAGAGTGAACGACTCAAGTGAACCGAGTCATGTGCTCATTCAGTTTGCACTACTTCTCATATTTGCACTAATGTTTGTATTACATTACTGCCTATAGTCATACTACTGTTTACATTCACTGTTTACATTTATTAATACTGTTTACATTTATTACTACTGCTTTACATTTATTATTACTGTTTACATTTACACTACTCTTATCTACACTACTGCAGATACATATACTGTACAGGCTGTGTCTCAATTCAGGGGCTGCATCCTCATGAGGACCCAGCCTAGCTGGGCTGAGTAGGCCACGCACTCACAAGACCGGGTGGGCTGAGCGAAACTGCTGAAATGGGACGGTCTAGCCAGTGTTGCCAGGTGAGAAATGTAGGATTATCGTACTAGAGCCCTGAAATTATCGTATTTTGAGGGAAATTATCGTACACCCGTCAAAACCAAAATAACAAGTATGCACTATAGTCACTCTGTTGTTGAATTGCGTAACAGGCACTCACAGCGTTGTGGCGTCAGTACGGGTGGGAACCATAGACAATAATACGTATTAATGTCTGGTGGCAACTAATGAGCCCGCCCCCCGCGCTTCTTGTTTTGTTTCATGGCGGTTTTAATTTAATAACTCAACTAAATTCTGTCTATTAAGTTTGTATTTTCAAGGAAATAATAACTTGATCTTTAGCTTTAATGATATCACTACTAAAAACATCCCTAATTGTAAATTTAATATTAATTTTATTTATTTATTTTTGTTAATGCATTCTTTGTTTCATGCCCTGGACATCCCATAAAGACATGTTGAACCGTTTCAGGGAGATTGCTGGTGCACATGTCACAAAAAAGTCCTGTTGCAAGCTTTCCAATTATTTTTGAGAGATTTATTAAGGTCTGTGTGTCCTGTTCTAATGCGAGTAAGTTCCTGTTTCTTCCTGCTTTCCTTGTATTTCCTACCTTTTTTGTTGTGTAAATGTCTTCCTGTATCAGTAATGTCCCAGGTTTCCTGCCATATTTTCTTAATATATTTCTTAATTATCATTTAACATTTAACTTTATATAAATGTTCTCTCATTTTCATCACTTCTTCTTCCAGACCGGTGTCACACGAGACACGGCTCTGCTTTTTCTTCTTTTCTAACTCATGGGGCGGGCGCAGCGGGCTATTCAGCCAATCACGGCCGTTGTTCTGAGGCAAACGGACGCACGTCACTCTTAGGTCACATTTAGAAAAGCACGATTGGCTGGAATTTCAAGATGCATTCAGGGTTCACAAAAAAACTCTGACAGACAGTTGCGACAGGCTGATGGAAACCGATCACAACTACACATTCAAGGAACGGTCAAATTATCGTATTTTTGGCCTTTTTCGGGATTATTGATCGTACATCGTACAGAAGGCAAAATTATCGTACAAATACGATAATTATCGTACACCTGGCAACACTGGGTCTAGCCTTCAGGTTTGCCGGCATTGAAGTGGGTGGGGCGTTCTCTTGAAGTGGGTGGGGCGTTCTCTTGAAATGGGTGGGAAGTTCTTGTGTGCGCGCTTGGTGTGTGTGGAAAGAGAAGGGACGCCGCTAAAATATATTAGTTAGCTGAATACATGTATATATATTAGTGTTTCTGAGTTTACTGTTTGTTAAGAACTGATTACAAATCAGCTTATAAGGGGCGATCTGTTAAAAGACAGAGTGAACCTACAAAATGCAACTTGTCCAGTAGCTCAGTTAGCTGGTTCGAATCTCACTCGGTACGGTTAAAACTTATTTTACGTTTGTCTTTTATTGGATAAAAAAACGAGGACTGAGATTAAAAGGAAGGAGTTTGTGAAACTCCTTTTTATTTTATCCAATAAAAGACAAAAGTAAAATAAGTTTTAACCGCACCGAGTGAGATTCGAACCAGCTTCGAGAAAAGTATCTCTGCACCAATCGCAGGTTGATTTACCAACTGTGCTACTGAACAAGTTGCATTTCGTAGGTCCACTCTGGGTTTTAAAAGATTGCCCCTCAGAAAATCCTTGCTAAGCACGTGTAAAATAATCTGATTTGTAATCAGTTCTTCAAAAACAGTAAACTCAGAAACACTAATATACTGTATATTCAGCTAACACATTTTTTTTTGTCGTTTCTGTAGTTAAATTTTAATGAGATATATTCGAGCTGAGGTTGTTTGAGATGACTAAATAAAGGTTGAATGAATATTCGCGCTGAGGTTGTTGTTAAAACGAGCTGATGACTCAACAACACGCAGCAGCCCCGACTCTGCACGCAGAAAGTCCCACCCCCCGCGAAATCTCTGCTGGCGCTATGAATTCTGGGATAGCCTCCGTCTGGAAGGATTCACGAATGCATCCTCAGATTTCGACAGGAAGTAGGCCGCATTCCTCGGCCGCATGAGGAGGAGTCTTCGAATTGGGACAGTCCTCCGCGCGGGGCAATGACGTATGCGGCCGACAAATGCGCACTCATGAGGATGCAGCCCTTGAATTGAGACACAGCCATACAGTATTCTCTGACTAGCCTTATCTAAGGATGCCAAATGTGCCTTATGTGCCTTACTGCATATGCCACTTTGCCTCTATACCAACATCAACTACCTCATACATATACTGTGTACATTAACTTATATGCTGCTGTGCCACTCTTTGCAAATGTCAATGCTAGAACCTTCAGTTTATTTTATAGATATACTTTTTATACTTTTTATACTACTATGCAAAAACTCAGGACAGTATTACACTTTTATTATTTCATTTTATGCTTATGTTCATTGGGTGTTTGGTGTTTTAGGGGTGTTTGGTGTTTCAGTGTTGGTGTAAATTTTCATACTTTTATACTATTATGAAAAAACTCAGGACAGTGTTACACTTTTACTATTTTATGCTTATGTTTATTAAATGTTTTAGTGTTTAGTGTTTAGATGGTTACTGTTGCACCGAGGGACTGAGAGAAACGCAATTTCGGTCCTGTGTATGTCCTGCACATATTGCAGTTCTGACAATAAAGTTGACTTTGACTTACTTTAATGATTCATTAGACTGACTCAGATCCATAAAGTGAACCGAGTTACTTTAGTGACTCATTAGACTGAACCAGATCCATAAAGTGAACCGGGTTACTTTAGTGACTCATGGACCTTACCAAGCTCCGCCCACAGGGCCGCGTTTCATTGGCTAATACCCATAACACGTCACAGCGCAGCTTCCACGTGCGTGCCGGTCTCACCAGTGGTGGGCAACGCTAAATAAAAAATTAGTTCCACAATTTCTAAAACGCTTATTAATATTTTTAGGTCCACAATTTCAAATGCACAATTGCCTTATGTAAATTAGGGGAAGCTAATCTAATCCGCTATTTATATTCAACAATTGTAGCCGGCAACGTTGTGCAACATTTGCACCACACTGCCAACTACAGGCGTATAAATTAATATACACCCCTTACCCTACCTCTTAACGGCGATTCGCTCTGGGTGTCATCTGTTCAAATACAACTTTCAGTCAGGGTCCAAAATTTTAAAAGTTGGTTAATGTGTGGAATGCTATTTCGACTGCTTCTTTGTCTTTTTTTGTTTGTTTATTGTAGATTTTTCATTAAAAATGCATCGATAAAGTTATTTTTAACTGTTTTGGAAAACTGAAGTGCCCTGCAATGCATTATGGGTAGGCAGATGACGAAAGCAATGCAAGCCAAGGAGGAAGGAAAACTTCAGATACTGTGTTGCTCCATTTGACCACTAGATGTCTGTCTTTATCAGCATAACTTTAAATAATTTATTTTCATTCAACCTGACCTGTATTTTATTATTTTATTTAAGTCATTGGAAGGAAGCTGTCTGACATATTTTTAAATAATTTCTGCCTCTGACTCCAATCATTTATGTTAAAAAATGCTTTCAGTGACTCACTCACTGAAAACTCACTTTCAATCATTACTTTGGTATTTTAGTATGTAGCATTTTTATTTTAATTGCCTCCTTTTTATTGCTGTTATTCTATTTTCACCGATTTATTGTACCGGTTTTTATATTTTCTGTCCTGTTAAGCACCTTGGTCAATGCAAGGCATTGTAGAAGGTGCTATACAAATAAAGTTTATTATATTATAGTTTATTATTTAATGATTTATTTTTTATTACTTGTAGGAAATAAAATGTGGTTAAGACATGTACATATAGTATAAAATTCACAGTAAATCTTTTTAAAGGGCCGTATACAGTACACTGAGTTAGGGCTGGGCGATATGAGGAAAATATTATATCGCAATATTTTTTGGCTATATCACGATACACGATATATATCGCGATATCTCCAAAATCAATGAAAAAATGATTCAAAATTGATTAAAAAATGTCAACACTAAATTTGAACAAACTTAAATATTTTATTTTAACCATCAATTGCACACATAAATAAAAAGTACTTCAAGCAAAAAGGAAGAATAAATAATTTAAACTTAAAAAGGTGCTCTTGTGCTTTTAACATTAAAAAAATATTAAATCAAAACATTTAAGGCCTTTAAAATACAAAAACAAAAGTGTAAACAGTGGCCATAAAATTTACTGACCCAGAACAGTCACAGGTAACAACTCTAAACTATTTGCATGTGCTGGTAATTTTTAACAACAAACCACAAAATGTGTGCACAAGTTTCAAACTGTGCCAAGTTCAGGCAATGTCTGCAAAACCTCTGAACAAGAACAGATTTATCACAGGTATTGTGTACTGCAGTAAATGTGAGCCTCTGTGTACTGTATCCGGTTTTATTGTGAAAGGGTCAGGGGGTTGTTTCCGGATTCACGAAGACGTTCTCTAAGTTGTTCTACAAAGTGTCGCATTGAATCCTTGTGTAAAAACACGACAGCCTCCACTCAGAAACGTGAACCGAGAGGTGGAGACATTATTAAATCAGCTGTATCGCTAAAGACACGGTTAGTCTCAGCTGTGGAAGAAGACGGCTAACGCGTTAGCCATCTTGTTAGCCGCTAAGGACCGTGTCTTTAGCGATAATGATAAAATGCTGATTTAATAATGTCTCCACCTCTCTCTGCGGTGCACGCATGACTAAATGAGCTCAGACCCGTGGTTTGTTTTAATGAAGCAGCAGCTGGAAAAACACTTGGTTCTGCTGTTTCATCATGCTCCACTCCGCTGTTTAAATGGTGAAAAAGATTCGTAGTTCGGACCTTTCTTCGGGACTATTTTCAGCATCGTCTACAAAAACATTTTTTATGCCCTCATCTGACAATTTAATCCAAACTAGCTCAGAAAGAACATTGTTTTTCCCCCTCAGCAGCGTGCAGCGCTCTGCCGTGTTTACATGTTGTGCTGAGTCTCTGAAGCTCCTGCAGCCTGCAGGAAGGAGGGGGGCGAGTGGGCGCCCGCGCGACAGCAGGAGGATCCTCGATATACACGATAAAGCCCTTTTAACCATCGTACATTTAAAATATCGCGATATATCGAGTATATTCGATATATCGCCCACCCCTACACTGAGTGACTGCATTTATCATAACGTCTAATGTCAGCTTGTTCTGTTATTTTAAGTACAGTATTTGAAACAGCAGTGAAAACAACATTTGTGTGGAGAAACACTCATTTATTTGCAAAGTAAATCTACATGCAGATACAGTAATAAGTATATAGAACTTCAACAACTTACATAACATGTGTGATGTGTGTCATTCAAAACAATTACAATACAGTATGTAAAGTTTTCATCTACTTTAATGGGTAAAAAAAAGCCACAAAATGAAAAAGGTGTGAATTTCTGCTTGTTAATTTCTGTGCACATGTCATGTGCATGCATGAAAACCTTGATTTTCTTTGGAAAGAAATAAAGAAGAAATAAAAAAACATTTCCAGCCACTATTTTGCTGTATTACTGAAAACACATCTACTCAAAAATTGTGGCCATGACTAAATAAACAAAATGTTATTAAACTAATTATATAAAAATGTAAAAAGTATATACACAAACACAAAATGCCTATAAAACATAAGAAATAGAAAAAAAAGTTTTTTGTCACTTAGTGTAACAGTTTTATATTTTTATAACAATATACAGTTAGTATACAGTTTTATAACAGTTTTATTCCCCGCCCTTCCTCAACTTAAGCTACTCTGACTGTTCGGTGCTCACTGACTGTTCTGTGCTCATATTCTCCATATGATGCTGGTTGCCTCTCATAAAAATCAACACTTCAAAATTGGTGTCAGACAAGCTGGCTCTCTTGGCCCTCAAAATGTCCTTTCCCATCGAGAACAGGCGTTCAACTGCTGCACTGGAGGGGATGGGTGTGTTATATTTGGTGAACAGATCGATGAGTACCTGCTCACCCAAAAAGGCAGCATCGGTCAACACATCCTTTGGGGTTGTCTCAAGCCAGGTCTTCACCATGCTCTGTGCTTTAGACTTCTGTGACCTCTTGCTCCGGCTTTGAGTGGGCCTGATGCTGCTGAAGAGATCATCATCTTCGTCATCATCATCGTTGCTGGGGGAGTTGCTGGCCACATCACGGGGTGCTTGCTCCAGGGCTGTTTTTATGACAGACTCCATGGCTTTAACCACTCTGCCAACCTGGCTGCTATCAAATTTCTCCAGCCAGAACAGGCGAAACTTGGGATGAAAGGCAGCAGCTAACTGGCACTCCTGATCTTCAAGAAGGTGCCCAAACCTTTTCGTAATGCCTGCCAATAGTGCATCGATCAGTGGACTGCAGTACACAAGATGTTTAGACTTGGCTTCCCTCAACCTCATCATGGTCGCAGCTACTGTTGGCAGAAGGCTACCAAGAAACGCCTGGTCTTCTCCCTGGACTTTATCCAAGGCCTTCGCAACACTGGACATCACCTGGGCGTACTCATTCAGGAAGCTGACATCTGAGTCGGTGAAGGTCTGGAGCTTCAGCTGTGTCATCACCCTGTGGAGAGCGACCCTATTTTGCTCCAAGACTTTGTTGAGCACGACAACAGAGTCATACATGGAGTTCCATCTGGTGCTGTTGGGAACCACCAGCCTCCTCTTCAGAGCATCAAATATGCTGTCTGCTGCCACTGTGCTGCGGTTCTGAAGATTCCACAGTCCCTGTGCCTTAGCCATGGACTTCCTGTAGGCTGATTTGAATGGAGCACTTTCAAGAGCCTTGTCAGCATCTACACTCGCTACCAAGTTGAAAGTATGGGCGGCACACTTCATGTGTACAGGAAGGTTGCGTTCCACGCCACTGGGCTCATCAAGGATGTCATCAACAGAGATGTACTCCACGTCATCTCCCTGCCCAGCCTCTGGATCTGCATCCTGGATGATCTCATCATCTGGATCACCAGCAGCCTCATGAATGACTGGCAAGACTTCAGCCTCTGAACCGAACTGTACAAAGGCCTTCACAAAGTTTTTTGCATTGTCCGTTGTAGTCCGGATCACCTTGTCTTGTAGGTTGAACTTATAATGAGTGTCAATCATAGCCTGAGCAAGAACATCAAAAGTGTGGTGTCCTTTGATTCTCGTACATGCTAGGACAGCGTGTTGCCTCGCACGGGTCTCAGGGTCCAGCCAATGTGCAGTCATCCCCAGATACGACTTGTTGTGGGCAGACCAGCAGTCTGCAGTAGTTGCAACCCATGGGATGTTCTTCATCAAACTGTATACAAAAATAATGCATTAAATAAATTTGTAACACACACACACATATTATTTAAATATTACAATTCAGAAAGTTGACATAGATGAAACATATATTCATATTTTGACAAAAAAGAAAAGCTATTCTATTGCAAAATGTTTTTTTTGTCAAAAACCCTAACACTACAGCAGTTCTGTTCTGACTCAAACAGTAGCTGCTGATTACTGAGGGGGGAGGAGGAGGAGGAGGAGGGAGGGAGGAGGGTGAGCAAGTTAAAATTATGGAGTGTGGAGTCAGTCAGTCTGCTCATCACATGCTCTCTCTGAAGAAGTAAACAATATAGAGCTTTGGAGCACACGTCACTGTGTGGGCGGGTGTCGGGGGCGTGTCGGGGCGTTCCGGTCTCGACCGCCATGTTTGTTGTCTTCAGAAAAAATAAAAGAAATTCAGGAGATTTCTTGCGTAAAATAAAAAATAAAGTGGCAAAATAAAGTGGACTGTATCCTAATAAGCTTCTCCCAGGTGAGAAAAAAAAACTACATGGAAAAAATCGGTATAATTGGAAATGTTGCCCGTTTGAAATAAATAAATAAATGGAGCAGAGACCTGGAGTAATACTTACCTCCACTGACATTCCCAGTCATTTTAGCAGACCTGGTCTGTGTCAGTGTTTACACCACAAATAATTTTTATAATTACAAATCACTGGGAGAGCTGGTCCAATCTATGAACAGCTGGATAGATGATTTGGACATTTTTAAAGCCCCCAGATTGTAAATACGTTGAAGGTACGTTGTTTTTGGCTCCTTAATTGTACATAAATTATTAATTTACATTTCTTTCAGAATCAAACGACCTTCTGTATGCTAGGAGTATTAAAAACTGAGAACACTTGATTTTTAAAGTATGTTTTTTTACTAAATTACAAAGGTCCAAGTTGAAAATTACCTTATTTTTAATGACTTGAGCATGTCTAATAACATGTAGACTTCAAATCTTGATTAGATTACTATAATCACTATATACAGTATATGTATTAAGATGCATATATATACTGTATATTATACATTGTCTTTTCATTCACCATTTTAATTGTGTTGTTCGCAGGTTCTGCTCTGACTCTGAGCCACCAGAACACCGTGGGTCATGCTGAGTAACAGTGTGTCTACACACAGAAATAAAATGGTGTGTGAATCATCAAAACACCTACATTAAAATACAGCTAGCAGTAAAAAAAATCTTAAAGTTAAAGCATGTGGTTTCATCATAAACACCAACTCCTGAACTTGGAGCATCTCCTGATGGACTCAGTGTGATCGCTGCTGCCTGGAGAAAGTTCCCTCACAGATACAAGACATGCAGCATCCAGCAGCTGGAGGCAGGAGATGAAGTTCACCTGCAGAAGCATCACCCACTCTGCACAGGTGCAGAATCAAACCACTGTGACCTTGTGTGGACCACACAGACATGGCTGGACGTCTACAGAAAGCATGAAGCTTCCTAAAGATATTTCTCAGAGCTTGTACTTCAAGGGAGACATAATTATGTAAAACATGCTGTTGACTTATATTTGCACATTTTTGTGTGTTTTCTATAAAATGTATTAACTCACACGTTCATCACATTTACTGGAAATGTTTAATTACATCAAATGTTTACTTCAAAATGGATCTGTTTCATTTCAAATTCAAACAATGACAACAATACGGCAAAGCAATGAAGTCCTGTATAGTACCTGACTTTTTTGTGTCTCCCCTAAGAAATTCTTTGTCTAGCTGTTTTTTATTCAGCTCTGACCTGAGCTCCCTGTTTTCCTGTAAGAGACGATTAATTTCTGCTCTTCTTTGTTCGCACAACTGACATTCTGTTTGTCGCCTTTTTGCTGCTGGTTCATCTTCCTCCTCCCCATCTGCAGCGACAGTGATGTGCTCTCGTGGGGTTTCCACCGCAGACTCCACAACTTGCTCATGCTCCTCTTCAGCAGCCTCCATCACCTGTTGGTGCTCCTCTCCAGCAGCCTCCACCACTGGTTGTTGCACATCTCCTGCTGCCACCATCACTGGTTGTTGCACATCTCCTGCTGCCACCATCACTGGTTGTTGCACATCTCCTGCTGCCACCATCACTGGTTGTTGCACATCTCCTGCTGCCACCATCACTGGTTGTTGCACATCTCCTGCTGCCACCACCACTGGTTGTTGCACATCTCCTGCTGCCACCACCACTGGTTGTTGCACATCTCCTGCTGCCACCATCACTGGTTGTTGCACATCTCCTGCTGCCACCATCACTGGTTGTTGCACATCTCCTGCTGCCACCATCACTGGTTGTTGCACATCTCCTGCTGCCACCACCACTGGTTGTTGCACATCTCCTGCTGCCACCATCACTGGTTGTTGCACATCTCCTGCTGCCACCACCACTGGTTGTTGCACATCTCCTGCTGCCACCACCACTGGTTGTTGCACATCTCCTGCTGCCACCACCACTGGTTGTTGCACATCTCCTGCTGCCACCACCACTGGTTGTTGCACATCTCCTGCAGCCTCCACTGCTTGTTGATTTTGCCTTTCCATCAATTCCTGGCCTTCATCTTCCCCTTGTTTTCTGCTGTAACGTCTCTTTAATGGACGAGCATGTCGGTCTGATGTTGACACTTTCACCTCGGAGTGTCCCAAGTGCAGTGTTGGAGCCCAGTCGGGATGTGACTCATCCATCTCATAAGAAGATTTGCCTTGAAGAGAACGCAGATCAGTAATATAATTATTGCCAGAAAACATTACTGTCATCCATCTAGTATATTATTTTTTTAGTTGAAATTACTGAAGTTCCATTGGTAGATTACCTTATTTTAATGGTGATGTATAAATGTCATAACAATGTACTACCCTTAAATATTCAGACACATTTTGTTAAAAGATGAAGCGCTTTAATGTGTAATATGTTGAAATTTGAAAATTGAGATGAGTTACTCATTTTTTGTTACTTATAGATTATTCTTTGAATAGATTGTTTGGAAAAGGGGCAGATATAATAAGATAGTTTCTTCTTTCTGCTGCCTTTCATTTTATATTTTCTTTTTTTTGTCTTTGTTGGGTATTTATTTTGATAAAATTAATAAAGAAATAAATTAATAATAAAAAACAATAATATTGTTGTCACATTGACTGTAGCATATTATATGCTACAGTCAATGTGACAACACAATCAACTTTAAACAGTTTATTTTAAAATAACACAGATGTCCGACCTAAACTTGGTTGACCCACTATGCACTGAACTCGACCAAAACATGATACACCTTGACAAAATGGCACAACTCCAGTAAACTGATTTAAAATACTCACCTGAATGGAAATGTCTGGAACAAACAAGCATGTATCTTGTGATGTTGGAGAACGTTACATCAGGACGTCTCACTGCTGATATCCATGCCTCCTTTTTGTTATGGCCGACACAAGCTCGCCCTCGCGTTGTTTCCAGGTAGGGAAACTATAAAACGAGAGTCCGTTTTCTATTTTTTTACCTTTTCTGTCGTGTGAACGGACATTGCATCCTATTACACAGCAATTTAGGACCATTGCTAAGCTGTTGAAACCTGATTCGAACAAAATACGAGCAAGACAGGAAAAATGGCGGATCGACAAAAAACTACAAAAAAAACTACCCACAATGCTGTGCGCGGTGGTCCAGTGACGTCACGCTCCAAAGCTCTATAGGAGGAACCTTATTCACTTATGCATGCTCACAACCACACACAAATGGATGCAGGGATGTATATGTAGATATATGCAGATATGTAGATGGGTATATGAATGAATATAAATGTATATGTATGTATACTGTATATATATTTGTAGGTATGGGTATGTGTATTTATAGAAATCTACTGCAAGGTCATGAATATTATTAGTCTTTATGCATGTATGTTTCGTTGCTATGTTCTGTCATGTGCTTTGCAGGATTGCGGACGTAGGTTGGGTGTATTTGCCTTGTGCTCTTTTTGTGGATAATTGTTGTTTTTTTGTCTTACTTTCTCTTTTCTTTCTCTCTATTAAAAAAAAAATCTGATACCTCACAGTCCAAGAAAGTGAAGAGTTCCTAAACTCTTAGAGACATGCTCCAAAGGAGAGAGACAGTACTTGTAAACAAAATAATTTATTTGACAGACATAAAGGTTACAGGAATAATCAGAGTACAGGCATAAAATACATTTTATATGCATATAAAATGGTAGCAGAAATACCGAACCTTCCTAAAGCAGCATTCCTTCAAAAGTGCTTAGCTCAGTGATCGTGTGTTTCTCCGTTATTGCGTCTTGTCGTGTTCCTATTGGTTGTTTCAAGATAAGACTGTCTGCTTCTATCTCGTTACCATGGTGTTCAAGGCTGCTTGACTGATTTATGGTGTACTGAAGCATTCTTGTGCAGTCTGAAAAC
>JBBPBX010001647.1:78037-99752 GCA_038048925.1 Garcialebias charrua | reverse complement strand
TCTGAGAACCCAACATCAAGCCCTTTGCGCTCTAAGCATCTTCTCTGGTTTCATTTTGCACTGCAGCTGAAAACACCCTGTCAGAGGGGGACGAACAGTTTAATTCTTGTGATTAATATAGTTAAAAAGCTCGAGCATTTATGAGCTACAGTCTGCTGCAGTTCATGTGATGTGAACAAAAAAGGTCTACCTTCAAGTACCGTATTTTTCTGACTATAAGGCGCACCGGATTATAAGGCGCATTAAGCGAAACAAAACAGTCAGATGAGTCAAACTTAGTGCTGGACAATAATTCGATATTGATATATGTCATAATATACTTTTATTTGATAACGGTGATATGAGTTTTAAGCACATTTTCAATATTTCAATATGATTACAGCGTTTCACTGACACTTTTTTGTTGTTGTTCGGGTTGAAGCGGCTGCTTCAGTTTCAACCCGACAGAAAAGGTGCGACGCAACAACGTAAGTGCACGGTGACGTAGATGTTACGCAGAGCTCGAGTCCAGAAGGCATTAGTGGTAACAGGCTAGGCTAGGCTAACCTCCAAGGTACGTTTAGTTTTCGCTTAAAAATGAGTAGACTGTCAGAATGTGACTGAACAAGCTTTCACAACCCAAAAGAAAGCAAATGACATAATTGATAAGAGAGGAAAGACTAATTTGGCGGTGTGGAAGTGGTTCGGCTTTCTAAAGCCCCTTTTTCTTAGCTCCTCTTCAGCACGCCTCGACTCAAGATCAGATAAACTGCAGGTTTCAATGTGCTGCAAAATGTGATGGAAAGTTGTTCCATCTAGCAGGGAGAACACATCTAACTTGTTTCATCTGAAGAGTTTCCACTCGATAGAATACGCTGAGAGTCAGAACTTGAAGCACAATTAAAGTTTGAGCCAACGTGTCCCTGAAACCACCCCCAGCTGTATCAAAAGAGAAACGCATGCAGCAGACGCAGACGTTTGCTGCATGGGTTAGGTTATGTTTAAATTTAAAACTTATTGACAAAGTTGAGAGTTTTATGTTTATTTGATGGTGATTTCACCTTTTTGAAGGCTAAATACAAATAAAAGGTGAGCATTAATTTATTTGTACAGTTTTTCTGAGGCTTTTCTGTTGTTTATATCGTTATCGAGCGAAATTAAGAAATATATTGTGATAAAAATTTTGGCCATTTCGTCCAGCCCTAGTCAAACTTTATTCAACCCATTCATAATAACTACGTAAAATCAGTTTGAGGTCAGTAAGCACAACCAGAATATATAGGGTTCACCTGATTATAAGGCTCACTGTCGATTTTTAAGAAAATTAAAGGATTTTAAGTGCGCCTTATAGTCCGAAAAATACGGTAGTTACAAGAACTATAAAAGGGTTCCTGCGATCTGAAAACATCAGTGACTTTTCAGTATTGTGCAGTCTGTTACCTCAATACCCCACTAAATCAATAAAAATGTTAGTTTTTTTTTGATAATTTAAAGATTGGATGAAGTATTTTTCTACATATGTGGCAGCTGGATGGGTCAGAGTTTCTGTTAAAGGAAGAAGGTTCCCAGGAATCAGATAAAAATTGATCTCATCTCAAAATGGGAAACAAAGCCAATACGTGTTTTCTTTCCAGAATGTTGTTATGGAGCAGTTCATAACGATATTAGACTGTTTTGATTCTGTTCTATTTTAGTTGTGCACGGTGTAGGTGTGCAGGCTGATGTGCTTGTTTGGCTGCAGCTCCTTGTAGGCGCGGTGACCTGCAGATCCTGGGTTACTGCATGGTTCAGTGGTTGTGTGGGCAGCTGCCATGTAGGTGTGCAGGCTGATGTGCTTGTTTGGCTGCAGCTCCTTGTAGGCGCGGTGACCTGCAGATCCTGGGTTACTGCATGGTTCAGTGGTTGTGTGGGCAGCTGCCATGGGAGGACAAGCTGCAGGACCCCCAGTATGTGAGAGACTCCAAGATCAGGTGGGACACACACCTGCAGGAAGAATCAAAGCAAAGAATGTCACGGGTGGAAAATTCACCTGAACGTTTTTCTTCACAGGAGCCAAGAAAACATCACAGAGTTTCTGTCTCAGTGCTTCTCCCCCCAGGACAAGCCAGGTACTGTATTCACAACAAACACGCCGGGTTGACTTTAAACGCTTTCACGGTCGTTTAAAGCGAAGCCGGAGACACCGACGGTCTGATTTTAGACAGACGTCCACCAAGACGACGCACACGGGAAACGTTTCGTTCCAGCTGTAAATGGCTGTTGTGACGTTTGTCGTCTCTTCGCGGTGATTCTCTGACCTGAAGGCAAAGTGTCGCTTCAGACTGAAGAGACGTCGCAGCTCCTTCCTTCTGCTTGGCTGAGCACAAACAGTTGTTTACAACTCCGTCTGTGTGTGTGTGTGTGTGTGGGACCGTGTGTCACATCTGAGGAGAATCGCTCCAAACAATGAAGCGCAACACTGAAACCAGAGCCGAGCGCGAGGCTGACAACAGGCGCGGCGTGGAACACGGCGACGCTCGGGGGGTTATTTCTGAGTACAGGTTCATCTGCATAAACACAACAATGCATTTCCTGCCAAACCAGGATGAATTCAAGGCTGGACTGCAGCTTGATTTACTGCATAAAAAAATAAAACGGGACTCATTAGAAACAAGTAAAGAAAAGATTAATTGGGTCTTTCAGATTGTTTCATGTTCTGATGTATAAAAACCTTTGTGAGCGTTTTTCTGACGAGTAGCTGTCAGCTCGTTGTGACCTGTGCGTCGTCTTTTTCCAGACGAGATTCAGAAGTTCATGGAGGAGGTGAAATCCCTGGGATACAAAGACAAACCGCCGTACGAGAAGCTGCGCTCCATCCTGCTGAACGGACTGAAGGCCATCAAGGCGAAAGATGACGGCCAGCTGGAGTTTCCACCTGTCAGCGGAGCTCTGGCACCTCCAGTCAAGGTCAGGACACACCGACACGCCGAGGCAGGCAGGGTTCAGCTCGGGGTTCAGCTGTCCATCAGCAAACTGATCTGTTTGAAATCTGGAGTGATGAGAAGCTCCTCACCAAGACGATCAGAAGATTTGACTGTGGAAAGTCCCAAATACTTTAAGATACGTCACGGCAATAAAATTAAAAATGCATAATTTTCCCCAAAAAAGGTGCGTTGTGAATAAAATATGTTTATGAAATTGGTTAATAGTGTGAATGTTTATGAAGTATTCACTCTATTGTGATCCATTTTTCTTCCATGTATTTTTTGGCGTTATTCACATCCCGCAGTTTTCAAGCTGTTTCAACAAATATCAAATCGTTCAGCTCTTTCAGGACAATCCTGCTATGACCTTTGGTATTGGTGCAACTTTAGCTTTTTGAAATGTTTAGCCTTTTCTGCCATTTTTTTTCTCCTGGAAATTGAATTGAGCTAATTTTACATCCTTCATATCTTTAGATCAGTTTACAACCTTTTACTGCTCCTTTCTGGTTCAGCTCTCGGCTTCCTTGGGTAAATTTAAACTGCTTTTTCAGCTGTTTGGTGATCCTTTCAGATTCTTTCTGCTAACTACTACATTTTTGTGCTTCTTCTAACTTTCTTCTGTTTAGTTCAGCTTGTTAAGCTTATTTCAGCAAGTTTCAGCTTTTTCTACAATTTCAGCTCCCATTTAGCTGTTTTATGCTAATTTCATAATTTTTCAGCAAATTCCAAATTTTTGCACTCATTTCAGCATTTTTCTGCCTACCGTAATTCAGTAAAAATACGCTCTTCACTTCCTTCTGGTATTTTAAGCTCGTTCTGGTTTTTTTAGCTAATTTTCAGCTGTTTTTGCTAATTTCAGCTATTTTCAGATAATTTACACTTTTTGTGCTAATTTCTGGTTCTTTCAGCAAACATGTTCTTTTTGCTTTCTTATGCTAATTTAAGCTTGTTCTACCTTTTCAGCTGCCTTTTTTTTTTAGATAATTTTATTTGTTTTCTGATCAATTCAAGTTTGTCGTGGTAATTTTTCTATTTTCAGCTTTTTCTGCTCATTCAACTACTTTTTAGACGTTTTGTGCTAATTTTAGCTTTTTCAGCTCATATCAGCTCCTTCCACTTCCTTCTGATACTTTAAGCTTCTTTCGGCCTTTTCAGCTGCTTTTCAGCAATTTTGCTAATTTCAGCTTTTTAGCAAAATTCTCAATTTTGTGCTAATTTCTGCTTATTTAAACCTAATTCAACAAGTATGTGTTCTTTCTGCTTTATTCTGCTACTTTAGGCTTGTTCTTCCATTTCAGCTACATTTCAGCATGTTTTTAGCTAATTTCAGCTGTTTTTCAGCAAGTTCTTCACCAATAATTAAATAAATAATTTCGGACGAAAGACGAAACGTTTCTACAGTTTTTTTTGCTTTGTTTTTTTTTGTTTTTTTTGAATGTCCAGAGGACCAGACTTAGCTTTTTTAGATTTTTCTACCTGGATTATTGAGCATGTATCAGGGTATTCACCAATAAGCATTCACATTGTATTTTTGCAGGAAATATAATCACTAGTTTAAATTTTACATACCGGTAGCATTAATTTTCAGTTATTTTTAACTTTCAGATTTCTTTTTTTATATACAGTACAGTGAGCAAAATAAGTATTTAAACACCCTGCTACTTTGCAAGTTCTCTCACTTAGAAATCATGAAGTGGTCTGAAATGTTCATCTTAGTTGCATATCCACTGTGAGACATCATCTTTAAAAAAAATCTGGAAATCACAATGTATGATTTTTAAAATAATTTATTTGTGTGTTGCTGCTTTAAATAAGTATTTGAACACCTGTGAAAATCAATGTTAATATCTGGTACAGCAGTCTTTTTTTGCAATTACAGAGGTCAAATGTTTCCTGTGGTTTTTCACCAGGTGTGCACACACTGCAGCAGCAGGATTTTGGCCCATTCCTCCACACAGATCTTCTCTAGATCAGCCAGTTTCTGGGCTGAGAAACACGAAGTTTGAACTCCCTCCCAAGATTTTCTATAGTGTTTTAGTCTGGAGACTGGCCAGGCAACTCCAGAACCTTGAAATGCTTCTTACGGAGCCACTCCTTGGCCCTCCTGGCTGTGCGCTTCGGGTCATTGCCATGTTGGAAGACTCAGCCCCGACAAATCTTCAATGCTCTAACTGAGGGAAGGAGGTTGTTCCCCAAAATCTCACAATACATGGCCCTGGTCATCCTCTCCTTAATACAGTGCAGTTGTCCTGTCCCAAATGCAGAATGACACCCCCAAAGCATGATGCTTCCACCCCCATGCTTCACAGTAGGGATGGTGTTTTTGGGATGGTACTCCTCATTCTTTGTCCTCCAAACACCGCGAGTGGAATTAAGACCAAAAAGTTCTATTTTGGTCTCATCTGACCACATAACTTTCTCCCATGACTCCTCTGGATCATCCAAATGGTCATGGACAAACTTAAGACGGGCCTGGACGTGTGCTAATTTAAGCAAGGGAACCTTCCGTGCCATGCATGGTTTTAAACTATGATGTCTTGGTGTATTACCTCTCTGTTACATCTGAGGCTACTTGGTGTTGCACTCCTACCACGTCCACTTGGCCCTCGGGTGGGTGTCCTTTTGCCTGCGGGCGTGCTGGGGGCCCTTGTTGTCGCTTTCAGGGGTTGGGCGCTTGGGCGTGTGTCGGCTCGGCCTGGTGGCTGCCTGGTGGGGCTCAGGTCCTCTGGTCCTATCGGGTCTGGGCCTGAGGGGTGGGCGTCCCTGGTGCCCGGGCCTCGGTGACCGGGCCTGGGGCTACGTCAGTGCAGCGGGCTCTTGCAGCGGGCTCCGGCGGGGGCCTGTGGGTTTGTCACTGTTGGCCTCCCGGGGGTCATTGTGTGTAGTCGCTGGTGGAGCTCGTCCGGTTCTCCCCCTTGGTCAGATCTGGGGAGAGGGTGAGTGGCTCGTCCTGTTCGGGTGGCCCTGGGGACTCTGGGCTCGGGGTCCTTCTTGGGGTCTTGGGCTTTGATCGCCCCTTCGTCTGCCTCGGGCCTTGGGGGGACGGATCTCTGATGCTTCACAGTCGCTACTGAATGTTCTATTGGAGGAACCTTATTCACTTATGCATGTTCACAGCCACACACAAATGGATGCAGGGATGTATATGTAGATATCATATGCAGATATGTAGATGGATGTGATATGAATGTATATGTATATATATTTGTAGGTATGGGTATGTTTATTTATGGAAATCTACTGCAAGGTCATGAATAGTATTAGTCTTTATGCATGTGTATTTTGTTGCTGTGTTTTGCCATGTGCTTTGCAGGATTGAGGATGGAGGTTGGGTGTGTTTGCCTTGTGCTCTTTTTGTGGATAATTGTTGTGTTTTGTTGTCTTTCTATCTTTCCTTTCTCTCTTAAAAAAAAGAAAGAATAATAAGTGGAGTGGAGGTGGACTTTTTAGAGGCGGACTAACAGGTCTTTGAGGGCCAGAATTGTTGCTGATGTGCAGGTGTTCAAATACTTATTTGCAACAGTAACAAACAAATAAATTCTTAAAAAATCATACATTGGGATTTTCTGATTTTTTAAAATAGATTATGGTATGTCTCTCACAGTGCACATGCACCTAAGATGAAAATTTCAGACCCCTCCATGATTTCCAAGTGGGAGAATGTGCAAAGTCAAAAGGTGTTCAAATACTTATTTTCCTCACTGTACTGTATATTATTCGTGTTGAGATTAAGTCGTTTGTGTGTTGCTGAGGTGGCTCCGGTTCTGTCTCCCTGTGACACTTGCTCTCTGTGCGAACGGCACTGAAAAGGCCACTGGGGACGAGATGTTTCCAACAGAAAGGTTAGCCGGCTCCGGCGCTGGTTATTCTATGTAATTATCCCACCAATCTGTTCCCCTCAGCAGGCGCCGCGTGGCGATCCTGAGACAGCAATTGTCAAAATGGAGGCAGAAATGGAAACTGGGAGGAGGTGAAGACAGTCGATAAACCCTCGACTTTTGAGGACGTTGTCCGTTTCTGTCCAAGACCACTCGCAGAATAAAAACTGAACCAGAGGTTTCTGCAAGAAAAAAAAAAAACATTTGAATCAGGTGTCTCAATTAGCAAGAGCTGTACTCGACCTTTGACCTCTCCTTTGACAGAAGGCATGTGCAGGTCTAAAAACTGCACTGATGATAAATAATTATTTTAAATCAGTTTCTAATGTGCATGCCTTCATTTTAAAAGTGTACTCCAGGGTATTGGGCACCTGCATGGTTGGCAAATAATGTGCACAGCCTGGAATGCAGTTTAGCTTGTTGTGCACAGGCTAATATGTTGTGACTTTCAAAATGCAGCCCGATGGCTTGCTGTAAAGCTAACAGAGGATTCAGTGAGACAGTCGATACACACATATCTGTTCTTAAAACAGTTTTTTTTAAAAACAGTGCTGCATAAGATCTGTATCTTAACGTGGATAATTTTTTATTGTATTTTATTTATCTAGAAGACGATCAAGAGAAAGAAAGCAGCTGAGAAAGTAGAGGACAGTGACGATGATGGAAGTCCTGTCAAAAAACGAGCATCAAAGATAAAAGGTGACTAACGAGAAGCTTTGCTGTAAACGCTCAAAGCAAAAGATTTATTCAGCTTCTCAAACCGCAGCAATGCGTCATTTATTGTGTAAAAATGTTCAGAGCTGTTTAACGCTGCAGGATTGTCTCCTGCAGAGGTTAACGGCGTCAAGAAAAGTCCCAGAGCTGCTCCCAGACCTCGAAAGGCCCCCGTGGCTAGAAAACGGGGCGAACCCAAATCCACCCAGATGTCGCCTGGACCCGCCAAGACATCCAGAGGAAGGAAGAAAACCACTCCATAACCGCCTGTTTCTGCACTCCTTTATTTGTCGTTTTAGTTGCCTGTTGTTCGTTTTCTTAGTTAATGCCTGGTTTGAGATGTTTAAATGTGATGCACTTCTGCAAACCTGTTTGAAATAAAGATAAAATTTTAAGTGCAGTAGTCCCTCGCTACTTCGCGGTTTGACTTTCACGGACTTGCTCTATCGCAGTTTAAGCACAGTACAGTACTGTACATAATATTTTCCACAAAAATTAAAAAAACGGACCACAATTTTGTAGTTTTCTTTCATTAAGCCATCACTTTTTTGCCAGTCTAAAGAACTGAGTTACCCAGAAGCCATCAGTTCACTTCCCAGAAGTCAACACTGCTTTCTGCAAACAGAGGGAAAGTTTTGCAGCAAAGTCAGAAGTTCTGTAAGGATAAACTCACAGAACTGGCAGGAAAGTCTAAATTATTTCTGAAGATGAACTCATCCTTCAAGTTGTATCTTCTCTGCTGAGTACCGGTAGCTGGGCTGAAGTAGATCTGGACTTGGCGTGACCCGCATGGCGCTGGCCCGGACTGGGTCAGAGGTGGTGGATTAAATCTTGGGCATCCTTGCTCCTGGAGCAGCAGCAGTGCTCTCCAGTCATGCAGCACTGGAACTGTTTTCATCTATCGGGTCGGATGGAACCGAGCCGCTCCTGTTCTGCAGAGCCCTTGTAAGTAAAATGTTGTAGCTCCTGTACATATCAGTACTGTATGTTGTTAAAATTACTAGGTTTAAGAGTTGAGGACTGATTGTGGGCTTCATCGCTGCAGGCTAGGTCTGCAGAAACGAACAAAGTTGGACCGGAACCAGAGCTGTTGCTGTTCTACAGAGCTAGTAAGTAAACATTTTAACGTACCGGTATGTTGTTAAAATGACGTATGTTTAAGTGTTTTGAACATGACAAGAAAGAGTGTGGAAAGGATTTCTAAAGCCGTAGATGAAAGTTTACTTGAACTTGAACTTGGATCACTGTATTCCTACTTCTCAGTCTTTTGCTCCTCATGGGGCTTCAGGGTATGGATCCCCCGTGATAAACGAGGGACTACTGTAATTATTTTTTTCCTCAATATTTCAGCATAATGAAGACAAAAACTAGCAGAACCACTTTTATTACCGTTTTGTTTAATTTTATTACAACATGTGGAATAAAAGACGTGCTGTTGAAAATAATTAAAAAAGAAAAGTCCTTTAAAGGGGACCACATACAGTATAGGTATTTAAAATTTTTATGTTATGTCTGTGTGCTATCTTGACAATATTAATTCATTTTAATACACAAAATAATTCTTAGATAATTAATTATACCCTTTTTAATTCTGCCATTTTTAACTTTCGTTTTGAACGACCGGTTTCTGATACAAGTTCTGAAGTCCACGCCCTTCAACGATCTGTTTACGCCCTCTGTAACAGCCAGTATCTGTAATGTGTTGTTGTTTTAAAATTAGCTCTTTTTTATTACTCATTTGACTTACTGTTAGTGCTAGCTTAAGATAACTTACCGAAACCCGTCTGAGCGCGCCGCAATTTGCTGCTCCTTTTAGCATGAGACCACCCGAATCCGATGCTAATGTTAGCTTGTTCCTCTTCCGGTGTTCGCCAGCTCCGCTCGTTGCACGCAGCGATTTTGGGAGTTATCGCTGTTCCAGTCAAGACACACACAAAGTTCACCAAGTGTCTCCCGTAAATTAATCCGTAAGGAGAAGGTCCTCGCTGCAGCGAGGCTGTACAGTTGAAGCTCCGCTCCATCGCGCCAGAAGAGGGTCCCGTTGCCGCCGGTCCCTACGCCGGGGGTCTGCTCGTTTAATTTTTACCGGCTGCGCGTTGGGAGCGATCGCAAATACACTAAAAATTGAACTAAAACATAAAAATAACAATTATACTTTATTTATAAAGCCATTTAAAAAAACACAGCTGCAACAAAGTGCTGTACACATGAAATTAAGAACATATAAACAAAAGATGAGATGAAATCATGAAAAACAACAGTCATGTGTAGGGATGTCCCGATCAGGTTTTTCTGGCCCCGAGTCAGAGTCCTTTAATTTTAGGAATTGGCCGATACCGAGTCCCGATCCGATACTTCTAAAATACATTTTTAAAATGAAGGGGAAAAAAAGAAACAGATCCAGATGTCCCTTAATTTTTATTTTATTTACCTTAACATTTAACAGAGTACTTCTGTGAGGTAGATTGAACAATCAAGTAATAAGATTTAAAATAAAATTCTTCACATTGAAGTTTAGTGCAACAGTATAAATGTCTAATTTAAAATGAGCAGCTCAACTTAAAATACCAGAACATGACCACAACCTGGCCAGAACCTGAGCAGAACCAGAACCTGAGCAGAACTAGAACCTGAGCAGAACCAGAACCTGAGCAGAACCAGAACCTGAGCAGAACCAGAACCTGAGCAGAACTAGAACCTGAGCAGAACCAGAACCTGAGCAGAACCAGAACCTGAGCAGAACCAGAACCTGAGCAGAACCAGAACCTGAGCAGAACCAGAACCTGAGCAGAACCAGAACCTGAGCAGAACTAGAACCTGAGCAGAACCAGAACCTGAGCAGAACCAGAACCTGAGCAGAACTAGAACCTGAGCAGAACCAGAACCTGAGCAGAACCAGAACCTGAGCAGGCATGTAAACAAATAAACTTAAAGTGTCAGTTTTATAAAATAAGGCTAGTAACATGCTTTTCTGAACAGCACTCCTTAACTCTCCTCCTGTGGCTTCACAGAAGGAAGTGTATGTTTTTCTTTATGAGATAAATATAAATTATAAAGTCTCTTGCAGCATGAGCTGGGCTGCGTTGTCTGGTTAAACTCTGTGCATTGTGTCGGGTGTTTGTTTCTGATGTGCCTAATCAGGTTTGTTGTGTTAAATGCAGCCTTTTCCTTACCTCCTCTTGAAATACGAACTTTCCATTTGTCATCCACTTTAAAATATCTCCACACGACAGACATCGCTGCCTCCACTTCAAGTTAATGCCGCGTTCCGCTTCTTTTTTACGACAGTCACCGCTTTACGGCAGGCACTGCTGCAAAACTATTGTGCATGTTTTGTTCCGAGACAATTTGACTCTGTAACTCAACATACAGTTAATATAATATTCCCGTTTGTGTTTAGAATAAATATACACATATATATCCGATCCCTGATCGGTGTGTAACGCCCGAGTCGAGTCGAGTCTGAAATCACGTGATCGGGACCCGGTTTCGGATCACGTGATCGGATCGGGACATCCCTAGTCATGTGTTTAATACAGAAGTGGGTTGAGCCTAACCAGGGGTTGCTAGGTGAGGGGCTGGACTCAGGTTGTGGTGGGTTGTGGCTGCGGTTTGTGACGTCACAAACCGCAGGAAGTGAGGAACGAACCGTTTTTATCACAGACAAATAAATCTACTCTTTGGCCTTAGGACTGTTTTTTTATGAAGTACATACCCAAAGTTGAGTAAAAAAAAACATTAAAAAGTGAATTTTGCATGTGTGGTCCCTTTTAAAGATTTAACAGCACTGATAAATTAATTCCAGCTGAGATCATAAATGTGTTGCATCAAAAATTGTAACAGCTCATGCCTGAATTTTTACATTCTACAAGATGGTGAAGTAAAAGGAACATTTCTGTAGAGCTGACGTCTAAAAATAATCAAAATTCTTTTAAATTGTAGGTGATGGTGGTGAGCGCTATAGTTTGTAGTCCAAGTTAATCAGTTGTTGACGTACATCCAATAATTACTTGTCCCATAAAAATACACCCAGTAATTCATGAGATATTTTACTAACAGAAACATCCACATGACTAAAGCTGAGATGTAACTGTGTACTGAATGGTTTATAACAGCGAGATGCTCGTTTGGACGGCAGGAATTTAGATTTTGTAAAACGCCACCACTGAGGAGGATCTCCGCGTTTCTGATGAACGTGTTCCAGACGTGACGGGAAGACGAACGTCACGTTTGACAGGACAACATCACAAACTGGTGTCAGAGCATCAGAGTTCTGCTTCCATCACAGCCAGCGTGCACCAGAACATCTCCCTCCTCAGAAGCTGCTGACAAGCTGTCCACCACAACCTCCTCCTGCATCCGTCCCTGTCCTTGAGCCCCTCCTCCCTCATTAACTCCCAACAGGCTTCCTCCCCATGGAGGAGGACATCGCCACTAATGTTGGCGATGTGAGGGTCCTCGGGGGGCCCCTGCGGCGACTGGTGGCTTGCTATTGATTGTTGAGCCTCCTTAGGAGTAAAGAGCCCCCACCACATTACACCCCCCTCCCACACATTGACCTGAGGGGCGCTGGAGCTGTGGGTCCACAGCAGGGGGCAGTAGTACATAATGATAGCAAATGGATGTGTGAGAGTGGGGGAGGGGGGGAAAAGGGGCATCTTCTCAGAGAGGTGAACATTTCAGCTCTGGGGGTGCTCTGTGGTTGGCCCCCGATGGGACGGCCGGCGGAGCATGAACGCCTCGCAGCGGTCGACTAACCGCTGGTCCCATGATACCAACTCCAACCCTCCCCAGGACTGCAAGCCGAGAACTCAATAACACTTTCCCCAACCAGTGGGTCTCCTAGCTGTGTTTGGGACAATTGTCAGTGTTTTTCTTTTAAGTCCAAAAGTCTCAAACTAAAATGGAGTTAGAATGTTTAAAGCAAAGGTCTAAAGACAAGTTGACACTTAAATAAAACAAACCCAACAACAACACGCCAAACCAAACTGTTATGTCATTACAAAAAACTAAAATGCCAAACGATCAGCAGCGATCTTACAGAAGCAAGTGTTGCTGCCTATTAGTCTGGTCATTTTGAAACTGTCTGGAGCCATAGGCTCACTTTCTTAAAACTCTTAGAGCCAGGACTAATGCCGGGTACCCACCAAACGCGTTTCGGGCAGCGGAAGCGGCCGGTTTACATTAAAAGTCTATGTGGAGACGCGTTGAGGCGCGGCGAATCGTGAAGCGGCACGTTTTGAGCATTTCAAGCGGCGCGGCAGTTCTTTTCCACGCACGCGACGCGTCCAAAGCCGGCGAACGCGTCGAGCAGCCAAAGTTCAAATATTTGAACTTTGGCTGCTCGCCGCGTCACAGCAACTAATTGGGAGAGACTCTGCTATGTGATGACGCAATGACGACAGGACTTTTTTTGGACTTTTTAAACTCACCCCATCGAGCCTCCATGAAGAAACCAGCCTCCGGTAAGAAACTTGGCATTTTTACAGTTGCCGCTGTCCGCTCGAGCATACGATCACCCCAAACATTAAAAAAAAAAAACGTTTTAATCTCAACAAAGACTTTCGGAGCTGCAGTTCGGCTCGTAGAAAACCCACTCAAGTTGTAATGAGGCTCACGAGCAGCTGATTTTATTCATTCATTCATTCATTCATTCAACCTTTATTTATACAGGCTAGCCTCGTTGAGTCATGGGGACTCATTTACAAGAGGGACCTGTCTCACTCACACCAAACAACCATCCACTCTCACACTCACACCTAGGGTCAATTTAGAGTCACCAATCAGCCTAACAAGCATGTTTTTTGGTCTGTGGGAGGAAACCGGAGTACCCGGAGGAAACCCACGCATGCACGGGGAGAACATGCAAACTCCACCCAGAAAGGCCCCGGACCGGGATTTGAACCGGCAACCTTCTCGCTGAGAGGCAGCAGCTCTACCAGTTGTGCCACCGTGCTGCCAAGATTTTATCTGCCCGGTGTACAAAAAACAACCGGAAAAGGAGCCAGACGCTCCTCCCACTGCGCGTCATCAGACGTGTCTTCAGTGTGAACAGATTCTGGTGACAAGCGGCCAAAAGAGTGCGGCAAGAGTGTTTTGACGCGTTTGGTGGGTACCCGGCATTAGATGCCTTCTGGCCTTCTTGGTGCAATTTCTGAATTAGCCGAGCATAGGGCTTGAGGTCAGTCCACTACTGTTGCACCTTTGTTCGACCTAGCAAAGCAGTAACAGAGCCAAAACATGAGAAAAGGTTTGGAGGTTTTGAGACTCAAGCAGCGTTTCCCCTACTTAACTTGCCATGGCGGGGTGCTCATCTCATCCATGATTTTTGTTGACGGGGGTATGGACACATGTCTGAGTGCAGCTTGTACTAACAGTTTTTGAGTGGGGGCGGGGGGCATTCAGCATGAGGGAAGAGGCAACATGAGTGTTCCCTTTAGCTTTTTAGCTAGAGAGCCTGTATATTGCGCTGCTAGCTTTGTGCCAGGTGGGTGGGTGGGGGATCAATAGGCGGGGTGCTCAGTTCTATTGACAGGGTAGGGCACCATGCTTAATGGTAGGGGAAGCACTGCTCAAGGATGTTGCAACGATGACAAACACTCTGACCAGCGGGCCAAATGATTTAAAAACCTTAACAATAAACTGACTATTTAGAGGAGAAGATTGATGATGATGCACAGCAACTTTACATTCTGTTAAAAAATGGTTGCCCACAAAGACGATTGCTGACCTGAGGTATGAAAATGACATGTGGGAGCTTTCCATCACATATTTATTGTGTAGTGCTTCATGTTGACACAGCTGAGTTCTGATTCATGCCTCTTTGGTTTCCACAAAGCTTGCCTCATTTCTGAAAGCTAGCATCTTGGTCACTTCATCAGTGATTTGTCATACCAGTCACAAGAGTCAAAGGCAGTTTTAAGACAAGCTGGTCTTTGCAGCCATCTTTTAAATGAAAGCATCTCTTGATTTAAAACAGAGAGATATTATTCATAAGTGGAAAACATCCAAGCCCTGAAGTGGACGTCCCAATAAAGTTAGACCAAGCAAAGCTCAGAGAAACTACAAAAATATCCTAAGGAACCATGTCAGACTCTACAGGCTTCAGTTAGCAACTTAAAGGTTAAAGTTCAGGATGGTACAATTAGAAAAAGCATGACTTCCACAAGAGTTATGGAACAAAACAACACCAAAGAAGAGATGCTTACCCAAACTGATTAATGTCATGTTTGACAAAACCTCTAGCCTTCCAAGCACGGGAGTGGAAAGGTTTGGGGCATTCTTTGTAGCTACAGGACAAGAGTTGAGAGGCCGTCTGTCCAACAGCTGAAGCTCGGACAAAACTGGGCAACACAGCAGCAAAAATACAATCACGTTCCTGAATGTACTTTTAAAGCAAAGTCCATCCATTCATCATCTTTACAGCTTATTCCATTGTGGGTCATGCGTCACTGGTGCCCATGTCCAACTATCACTGCGAGAGGCGGGGGACACCCTGGACAGGTCTCCAGTCCATCACAGGGACACATAGAGACAAACGAGACAAACCATTCACTCTCACTCACCTAGAGACAATTTAGAGTCACCTAACATGCATGTTTTTGATCTGTGGGAGGAAACCGGAGTACCTGGAGAAAACCCACACATGCAGAGAGGACATGCAAACTCCACCCAGAAAGGTATACTGGGCTGGGATTCTATTCTGCAACCTTTTCACTGAGAGGCAACAGCTCTATCAACTGCACCACTGTGCCGCCCGCAAAATCCATTTACCGTAACACAATAATAAAAAATAAAAAAACTGCTAAAAGAAAGTTTAAATTTGTTAAACTGACAGACTGAAGTTATATATTCAGCCCACTGAGGAAATTAGCAACCACATTATGAACAACTTCAGATAATTATGTAATTTAAACATTTGGTTGTTCTTTCTGCCAGTAAATAGTCAGAGAACTACTGTATTTTCCGTTGTAAAGGTCACACCGTTGTATAGGTCGCAGTGTCCAATTATTGCCAAAAAATTGGAAAAATCCATAAATAGGTCGTGTGACGTAACGCGTCATCCACCGCTGACGCGCCGCGTGACCGCTGAGTCAAACCGGCAATATGGACCGAGTGTTTAGCTCTGCTGCTAATGTCTGCCAGAAGCTAACAGAAGCTAAACACGAGACGAGTCCGTCTCTGAAAACACGAATAAAAAATCGAATCTCATCTCAAATGTTTTCTCCAGGACATAGTTAAGTATATTGGAGCCTTATAATTACTCTGTAAGCAGAAATAAATACACACCGAGTGGTTTTGAAGCTATTTATAACGTAAACAGAAGCTAACAGAAGCCAACACGAGACGAGTCCGCCTCTGAAAACACGAATAAAAAATCGAATCTTATCTCAAATGTTTTCTCCAGGACATGGTTAAGTACATTGGAGCCTTATAATTACTCTGTAAGCAGAAATAAATATACACCGATTTGTTTCAAAGCTATTTATAACATAAACAGAAGCTAACAGAAGCCAACACGAGACGAGTCCGCCTCTGACACAAATAAAAAAATTGAATTTTATGTCAAATGCAAAAAAGCTAAGTCTGGTCCTCTGGACATTCAAAAAAACAAAAACAAAGCAAAAAAAACGGTAGAAACGTTTTGTCTTTCGTCCGAAAGACTTCCTCAGTCTGAGAAGCTGTGTTCGACTGAGGAAGTCTTTCGGACGAAAGACGAAACGTTTCTACAGTTTTTTTGATTTGTTATGTTTTGTTTTTTGAATGTCCAGAGGACCAGACTTAGCTTTTTTGGATTTTTCTACCTGGATTATTGAGCATGCATCAGAGTATTTTTTATGTCAAATGTGTTCTCCAGGACATAGTTAAGTACATTAGAGCCTTATAATTACTCTGTAAGCAGAAATAAATATACACAGAGTGGTTTCGAAGCTATTTATAACGTAAACAGAAGCTAACACCAGAAGCAAAAAGCAGCTAAATGCTACAAAAAGATCGTTTTTTATTTATTTATCTCAAACATCTAATAAAGCTACGGTACTCACTTGTAAACGTCCACACTGTGATTCCATTCTGTAAGTTTCAGAAAAATCCGCTGAGTGGTTCTTGACTTATCTTGCTAACAAACAGCAAACAAACAGAGCTAACAGAAGTTACATCCAGACCAGGAGGCCGACAGAGTCAGTCCGAGCAGAGGAGCTTTTTTTCGGACACATGAGCTGGAAACGGTCTTCTTCTTCTTGGGTCGGTGTACTCCTCTGGAAGTGGTACTGCACTGTGCCCCTAGCGGCCGAAAGTGGTACTGCACCATTTTCTCCCAATGTGAAAAAGGGTCATAAGTGACCCCAAAATTGGTCTAAAAATATGGGGAAAAAAATCCATAAATAGGTCGCACTGGTGTATAGGTCGCAGGCCTTGAAAAAAACATAAAAAGGTGCAACCTATACACCGGAAAATACGGTAAAAGTAAAACAAAAACACTTCTTTAGTTGAAGGCCGTTTTTAAAATGCTAATCTGCTCTAAAGCCGAACCGACATAGTAAAGCACCAAATGGTCTGTTTTTCAGGGTTCAGACCTTCTGTAGGGAGCAGAGCAGTGTTTTCTTGACATTTTGGCGCCTGTTACGATACAGAAGCAGATCCGAAAAAGTTTTAAAGAAGCCATTTTTCGTTTCATTGTGTCCTAATGTAAACCGCACGCAGCTCTTTGTGTTGCGCATGTGAATAATGTGCTGTGTCAGTGGCCTCCTGCGTCTCTCCTCCGCCATCTCTTTCAACAATTGTCACAGCTTCAACGAGAAATCTGCATTTCACCCTCCACACACACACACAAACAACTTTCCAATAGTTGCAATCATTCACACCCAACTCTCTTCAAACTCCTGGATGAAAAGATGCAATGAAATTTCACTGTTTGTGCTGTAATTTAACCCTCCCCTTCCCTTTTTTGGGGGGTCCAAACAGCACAAATGTGCACACAGGTTCCAGGTGTGTGGGTGAAGTTACGCTACATTTGCCTCTCTAGTTGTGTGTAAATATTAGAAAGCAGCGGGTTGCTGGCGCACAGAGCAGCCAGCACTAAGACGGGCGTCCTTATCGGTTTTGTGTTCAGACTGCGGCGTGCTCCTGCTGTTTGTAATCTGCAGCCGCCGCTGTGAGCAAAACTGGACAGGCATTTATTGTCCCAGCAGGAGGACGCTTGACAAGAGAATGTTAAACACTCAGCTACCTGCAATTTTCACAAGGCGATAGCAGACATGATAAAATATACACACACGCATTTAATTTCATCTTTTCAGCGTTTTTGTGTTTTGTTTTTTTTTTTCTTCTGGGAGGAGAAGCAGCAGTAAATTGGAAGTTAGGAACTCCTTTTCTCTGCTACTGATTCTTCTTGTTTTGTGTTCAGGTGTCACAATGGAGGCACTTCTTGCAGGCCAAATGAAAACGTTCATTTGATGGGGGGTCTTCTCCTGGCTCTGTGGTTCTTCAGCACCTCTACACAGATTTGTAACTTGGAATACAGTGTGAATCTGGACTGGGCTGTGCTTGGAGTTGGTGCACACATGTGGGGGCAGCTGTGGCTGATCAGTTAAAGCAGTCGTCCTCCAATGCAAGCGTTGGGGATTCAACTCCACCAGCAGTCACAAAGTGTCCTTGGGCAAGACACTGAACCCCTCATTGCCTCTGATGTGTCACGTCAGTGTATGAATGTGATAAAAAGCTCTGATTATTCTTTGTACAGATCTAGTAGAGTGCCAGCGGGTTCGGATGGTGTCAGTACATACAATGGGCATTATCAACTGTTATCATCCCCATTTGCAGCGGCGAATAGGTCACAATCTACCTACTAGCATGTTTAAAAAAACGTTATCAGCGTTGTTATCGCTGTGAGTAGGCAGCGTGTTTCCGTAAACCCGGAAGTGTAGCGTTTTTGTTTTTTTCAGCTTATGTAACCGTTTTCCTAAACCTAACCTTAAACCTGACCCAGAGGACCAACCCTAAACCTAACCCCCTTACCCTTGTGCCTAAACCTAACCAAGACCCTAAACTAACGCCAGAGGCTTTACTCGAAACTTTGACACGTAGCTAAAGACGGAGTCTGCTGTCATCGCTTGTAACTGCGACGTACCTTTAAACCTACTAGTAGGTACAGTAGGGGCATTCTGACCGCTACATATGGGGATGATAATAATTGATAAGGGCCATTTTATGGTTGATAACATCCGAAGCAGGTGCGAGTGCTGTATGAATGGGTAAATGAGGACACAGATTGTGTTGTAAAGAGCTTTGAGTGTCTTGATCAGATAGAAAGGTGCTGTATAAGTACAGTCCATTTACTGTTTGCATGTCAGTATTGTCCCAAGTGAAAATGTGTGTGTTTCTTGTAGTTTAGTGTCTCCTACAAGATTTTCAACGTAGTTTCTCACTTGCCTGCATCTAGCTGGTAACTGCATCATGAGAGTATCCAGAACATCTTGCAGCTTTGGTTTCTTTTATTTATTTTTTAAATTTTTTTAAATTTGCCTGAGTCACAGAGGTCCACAATCATGTCCGTTTTTGAACGTTCAAAAAAATAATGGTGAGACAAATNGAATCCATCCATTCTCTGTTCCTTTCAGATACAACGGGCCAAATAAACCCCTGCTCAGGTTAAACACAGGTATAGTTTGGATCAGGCCTGGGGATTTAACTGTCCTGGATTTTTTAAAATCCAAAACAAATTGTTTAAAATTATTTAGCACCTCCTGCACATTTGTGCAGCCCATACTGAAGGTTAAACGTCCTGCTGCAGCTGATCAGCTGTTCTCTGTGCAGAGCGGAGAAGTGGGTGTGGCCAAGAGCACTTGCAGGTTGCAAAGAGCAGAGGAGGCAGGGAGCTGAAATCATGACATTCTGTGCTCTTTTAGAGTGTTTTACAATGGCATACATGCATACATACATATACTGTAAAGGCATGCGCTATGTTGTATGGTCTGGAACAGTGGCATTGACAAAAAGACGGGAGAAAACTGGAAGTGGTAGAAATGAAAATGTTGAGGTTCTCCATAGGAGGGACAAGGGTGAATAAGATTAGGAATGAGATCATCAGAGGTACAGCACAGGTTGAACAACTGGGAGATAAAGTTAGGAGGCCAGACTGAGATGGTTTGGACATGTCCAGAGGAGGGACAGTGGGTATATTGGTAGAAGGATGTTAGAAATGCAGCTGCCAGGAAAAAGACAAAGAGGAGATATATGGATGCAGTTAGAGAGGACATGGAGGTAGTTGGAGTGAGGACAGAGGATGCAGAGGACATAGTGAGGTGGAGGAGGCCGACTCGCTGTGGTGACCCCTGAAGAGGGAACAGCCGAAAGAAGAACAATGTTTAAGATTTAAGTCAGTTAGCTTTCTCACTTAACCTACCTGACAAATCAAAACCCCGATAAATTACCCCCAATTCAGTAGCTGCTGAAATGGGTAAAAAGCCGACCAAGGTGGGGACGATGTGGGCAGATGTGGACAACATAAAACTGTAATGTGCACAGAATACAGAGCTGCAAGCTGCACAAGCAGAACATAGTTTATTTTCAAAAGCTGGCTGCTCAAAACGTGCCTGCAAGTCTTACTGGCTGTAAACAGAATTTAGTGACACTGCAACGGAAATTCATCTCTTTCCGTCAATTTTCTCAAAGTTTTGAGTCTCCAACTAATTTCTAACACACAGCCACTTGATATACGGCTTTAAGACTCAATGATTTTTTAAACATTTTATGTCAGAAGCTTAAATATTTAAATGAAATGCTGTGGCAATAGGTGCAGAAGATGTGACTTGATGAACCATTTTAGCCCAAATGAATGAAAAACTAAGAAAATGCTTGATCGCACATTTTAACATTTGGATAAACCTGTTGCTGGAACAAATCTTAACCTGACTGAGCTTCACTTCCAAACAAAAACAATCCCAGAGTTGTCCTTATCTGGCTGCACATCTTTTACATGATTGGATGAAAGAAGAATGTATTTAATCCCAAGATAAAGAGCTCTCTGAGATAAATGTCCTCTTTGCAGCTTTCTCCTGCAGCAACAGAAATATTCTGGAAGAAGAGATCCAAGGTCAAGACATAAAAACCCTGGATGTGATCCTAAACGAATCAAATCCCACAGAGAGCAGAGACATTTCCTGATTCTGGTCTGCCTGTGTTAAATTGGGTCACAGCAAGCAACATATACACCACGCTGCTGCCCCGTTAACAGGAAATAAACTTACGTGGACATATTTATTAATCAGTTTGCACCTCGGGACATGGAGCATCCATTAGAGGCTAATCAGGCGAGCAGTCTGACCACCCGGCAAGGAAAACAAACCGTCTGCAGAAAAGTTAGACGTTGTTTAAACGATAAATTGTATGATTAATTCAGTCAGAAGAAGCACATCAGCTCTGTCAGGGAGGCCCGCCATCAAATAAAACCAGTGAAACCAAATCAAGGGTGTAACATCCCTTTAATCTCTCCTCCTGTTCTCCTTTCTTCTTTACACAGACTGTGTTTTGTGGGGAGGCGCGGCCCGTCCTGGGGGAGCACGTTCAGCTGCACTGGATGTCTGAAAGTGGTGACAGAGTCCGGCTGTTGGGCTGGCCCCAGGCAGACCCCCCTCCCCCTCCCAGTCAGACCATGGGCTCTCTTCAGACAGGGTGAAGGAGCTTGTCGGAGGTCCGTGGGGAGGTCGTGCTCCTTCAACAAACACCAAGGGCCGGTGGGGAGCCCCAGGCGAAGTCCCACAGTGGGGCCACAACACAGTGTTGTGGTGAAAGCGTTTGGGCTCAGAAACATGAGTGGCGGTCAGCCGGAGAACGTCCGGACTTGTGAGTTTCTCCTCACGCTGACACCATCGGGGTTCAGTTTCATTTAAACACAAAGAAATCAGATGTTGAATTTTGTTTTCCCGCCTGTTGAGGATAGAAAGTTTGAATAAAATCAGTTTTTAAGATGCACTCGAGACAAACGTTTTCTTTGTGCCACAGTTTGACTTTTACACTGATGTAAGTCAGTGGTTCTGCAGGTGGAGGGGGCTCATCACTGTAAATCCTAAAACATGATGATGCATGGTAAAAACACATTTACTCATTGACACAGAAGGTTAAAGGTTGGCTGACATGATTTTGGAACTTTGCATAAATTGGCACAACATATATACAGTATAT